>VZTR01002289.1:0-19933 GCA_013400775.1 Chaetops frenatus | reverse complement strand
TAATGTCATAAGCCAAGTGATGTTTCTCTTTGCTTTGGCTGACTGAGGGGGAAAAAAGGGAAAAAATGTCTACTTAGAAAGAATGACCACATCTTAGTTGTGCTCAGAGTTGTCACATGGTTAGACGAGCAGGAAATAACTTACAATTCAGTGGAAGCAGGACTAAGCAATTCTGTGGTTTCAAATCTGAGCCTGTAGAGTTGCTGAAGCTGTATCTTACAGTATACAGTTTCTTAATATAGCAGCTTACAAACTGGAGAGTCTGGTCCTGCCTGGAGAAGCAGCAGTGAAGGGTGGAGCAGTGCGAGAAGCCTGAGGAATACCATACTCCTGTTTTCGTGTACCCTTTTCATATCCACGACAAGTTCTCTTTCCTATAACAACATTAACAATGACTTTGGCCAGTGAAGACAATATAGGTGAGAAAGGTGTTATGGCCAGGTCTCAGGGTAGGACTACACATCTGATGAGACACAAATCAGATCCTCCTTTGTTCATCCTCAAGAAGAAGGCAGTTGAGGAACTGAGAACTACGGGGAATAAAGGTGTGGAGGGGAGAATGGTGAGGAAGAGAGTCAGTCCTACTTGGAGGTCTTTGTGCAGATTATGGATGCAGAAGCTGAAGGGAGAAAGGAAAATTCTAGAAGCACTTGAGGTGCAAGAAGGAAACAGGAAAGGAAAAAACTTACTAAAAACATAAAAAGAGCATGTGTGTTAAGAGAGTACAAGGAGAACATGATGAAAACAGAGATGTGAGATTTGGAGGGCAGAGGTTACTATGCTGGACTTCAAAGTACATCAGCAGGATGGGGCTTACAAAAGAAACAGTGGTTAAATTGATTGCTAAAATAAAAAATTCTTTCCAAGTCAATAAATTACTGCTTCTGCTACAAAATGTACTAAGGCAGTTGTAAAAAAACCTCACTTTTCTTTATCCCCAACACAGAAAAATATTAGTACAACAAATTAATACTAATTTCTAATCCACAAATCTCACACAGGCAAATTAATCTCTTGGTTGTCACCTTGAAAGGGGAGAAAACATTTAAAATTTACTGTCAAATTCCCACTTCAAATATTCTCGTTCTTCAGCCTAGACAGCAAGATAAGTACTAAGGCTTGTTACTTAATCTCAGCAAGTGCTGGCTAACTTTTGGGAAAGCCATTATCATCAGTAATATTTGAAGTAAATGCGTTTTTTAAAAGAATTTGCAATCTCAAAGGCACGAGTTATCTTTGCATAATTGAGAGTTCAAATAATGAAAAACAGTTTTCTAAGCTGTTCAAAAAGGCAAAAGTCACACTTTCTTTTGCTAGGTCAGTGTTTCTCAAATTGCAGGCACCTTCACATGCAAAATACGCTTATATGGGAGCATATCTGTGCTCACTAAATACACCACCCTGATGCTGCATAGTGGCTAATGAACAAGGGGAGATAAAGACAAAATAACACATTTGCATTGAAGGGAAAGGAGATGAATGCAGGGAAATTCTGAACTACACAAAGTTCTGCAAGGGGAAAAGGTGTGTGAAACTGTCTTACAGGAATGGAAACACAACCTTAGTGTGATCTTTCAGCTTTAAGCTAGACACACTGGAGAACTGAAAAATGTATTAACACTCTTTCTCAGAAAACCTAAAAAGAAAATGCTGCCTTAGGAGTGAGGATTTTAAGGACAGCTAAATAAACAGTAGAAGGAAAACAGCTTCACCAAGGTGGGGATGCATGTATGAAAGCAAGTGCCTGAAGTGAGAAGCAATCTGCAAATCTGTCAGTGTGTCGTGGAGCTCTGCAGCAACAGTTTCCTTGCCAGCAATGATCATCTCCACAGAACACTATGTCTACAGCAATTGAGTAATGCATTTAATGAACTTACTCCTGAATCATATATTCTTAACACAGACATTCTAATTTCAGATGCCTAAAGTGTCATTTACTGCACAAAGAGGTGTCAGCAAAACTGTCTAACTCAGAAGTGTCTGAGAAAACACTACTAAATTTTAAGATTTAGGCAAGTGAGCAACTTTCTAAGAAAATGTCCCTATGATTGTTTGAACATCTTTTCTTTTTCCATTTGGATCTTCTAGAACACTGCTCCTGTCATGTCATGTGATGATCACAATACACTTCAGGATCTTCAAATTTAGCTACACTTGCCCCTGAAAGTAACTGCACATCTACTATTCCCATTTTATTGGTTATCCAGGTATCAACATGTCTGGAAGCCACAAAAGCTAGTGTGGCAGTGTACCCAAGCAAATACCCCGAGAAACTAAACTATCTTGTACAGCATCTGAGTCATGTCCCGGTAGAGTGGGCTGTTCAAAACCACCCATGAAGATACACTTCTAGTTCCACTAAATCCACTTTGCAAGATTTACTGNTGCTCCACCCATTCCAGCATTAAGCTAGAAGCTGGCACTGGCAATTTGCTGTCATTGCTGGCACTTGCAGCCACTATCAATGAAAGCAGTAGTTAAGTTCTAAATGCTGGCACTATTNAAAAAAAAAAAAAAAATCCTCCTGTGCATAAGTAATACAATGTCAGCCTTTCTTGAGGAAACTGTAACCAAACCTACCAATAAGCAACTCTGTCTGTGACACATTTTTGTTACTTCCTGTATTTTATTATCTAGGTATTAGGTAATGAAACCATAAGTCTCCTGTACTATACCAAGTTTTATTTCTGTACTACAAAGACTCCTCAAGAGACGAGCCTATGAAACATGCTCACTGGAGGAGAGGACACCATAAATCTTACCACACAGCTTTAAGTCAACAGCAAATTTTCTCAGCAAACTGACCATTTAAAGCTCCACAAACCCCATCTACACTGCAGACAGTTCTGCCTATAAAAGGTCAGTGACAGGATTGGGCCTTTTTTCATGCTGGTTAATGAAATAGCACAAAGTTCCTAGGTGGCACTCACTCATCACATAAAAGTATCTTCAATGCTTTGCTCCACCCATTCCAGCATTAAGTTAGAAGCTGTCACTGGCAATTTGCTGCCATTGCTGGCACTTGTAGGCACTAGCAATGAAAGCAGTAGATAAGTTCTAAATGCTGGCACTATTAAAAGTAGAGTGATAAGGGTCATAAGCTCTAAAGAAAAAACAATTGAGTTTTTTCAGGCAGAAAAAATTCTTTCAAAAAAAAGAAATTCAAGATCTAAAATTAAAGCAATCCCCATTATCATGTTCTTAGCCTGAAACTGCATGGTTCTTACAAAATGGATCTTATACTCTTCACTTGTGACAAATTTGGCCTGTAATAAGTCTTTCAGAACCACAGAAGAAATAAGCAGAGAAAAAAATATTATTGATAAAAAAATTCAAAACAATATTTACAAGCAGATAATGCCAAGAAATCACATCAATTTTCCACTGAACTAAGAACAAAGTAGTCTTCACACTTACAAATCTGCATGAAATAGCAAACTCAGTCTTTATCTTCTAACAAAAATCTACCTCTTCCTTGGGTGTTGTCCTAAGCAAGGGCTATCTGGACATCTTGGCAAAAACCTTGCAGTCAAAACTTGACTGTTCAACTGAATCCTACATTAAAACTTTGCCCTCTTCTAAATTCCTTAATGTGATTCTTGGCTGTGAGAAACCAGTAAGTTACAACACAACAGCTTGTGACTACAAATTGTTTTCATCCTGTTACGCACGTACATGATAGGATTCCAGAGCNCACTCATCACATAAAAGTATCTTCAATGCTTTGCTCCACCCATTCCAGCATTAAGTTAGAAGCTGTCACTGGCAATTTGCTGCCATTGCTGGCACTTGTAGGCACTAGCAATGAAAGCAGTAGATAAGTTCTAAATGCTGGCACTATTAAAAGTAGAGTGATAAGGGTCATAAGCTCTAAAGAAAAAACAATTGAGTTTTTTCAGGCAGAAAAAATTCTTTCAAAAAAAAGAAATTCAAGATCTAAAATTAAAGCAATCCCCATTATCATGTTCTTAGCCTGAAACTGCATGGTTCTTACAAAANCTTACAAATCTGCATGAAATAACAAACTCAGTCTTTATCTTCTAACAAAAATCTACCTCTTCCTTGGGTGTTCTCCTAAGCAAGGGCTATCTGGACATCTTGGCAAAAACCTTGCAGTCAAAACTTGACTGTTCAACTGAATCCTACATTAAAACTTTGCCCTCTTCTAAATTCCTTAATGTGATTCTTGGCTGTGAGAAACCAGTAAGTTACAACACAACAGCTTGTGACTACAAATTGTTTTCATCCTGTTACGCACGTACATGATAGGATTCCAGAGCACTTATCAGGAGCATGAGTGCCATACTTGACCACCTGATTAACCATAGAGATGCTGAGAGACTTTCGGCATTTGACTGCCTCCAAAACAGATAAAACGTATCTACAGAGATGCTCAAAAGAGAATGCAATAATGTTGAAGCCTTAACAGAGTGAGGTACTGGTTCCGGTTCTATCTTCTAGATCACTCTTCATTCAGCAATACATAATGTTTCACAACAGAGACACACAGTGACTGAAACTTGTAGCAGGACTCACTCCTCATATCAAGACACAAATTGTCTAGCACACGAGGTACAAGAATGGCCAGGAGAAATGTAACCACTACTGTCACTGAAGAAAAGATAAAAGTTTCAATTAGCTGAGTTTCTATCTTAAAGTCAGTTGAATAGGAGATTTAGATAACTGACAGCAAGGTTTATTGACAATTATAGGATTTTAACACCTAAATTTCTGTCTCTTACTCCTTAACCATATCCCACAATTTGTGAATTGATGCTCTGTCTCAAATACATACAGCTATGAGATGCAGTGCCTTGTAGACTGTTTCCAAGTGGTCTCAAAACATTGCTCATCCACAGGTAAATAAGCTAAGGCAGTAAAGACATTAATAGCATGAGAAACACACCNTATAGGATTTTAACACCTAAATTTCTGTCTCTTACTCCTTAACCATATCCCACAATTTGTGAATTGATGCTCTGTCTCAAATACATACAGCTATGAGATGCAGTGCCTTGTAGACTGTTTCCAAGTGGTCTCAAAACATTGCTCATCCACAGGTAAATAAGCTAAGGCAGTAAAGACATTTTGTGAGATAGTAAAGTCATTTTTGTGAGTAAAGAAATGTGAGAAACACAGTATGATAAGGACAATCGTTGTACCACTTGCTCTAGAGTCTGATATGATCCATTATTGTGAAGGTCAGTTTTGTAGGCACAGGTTAGGTTCAAAGGAGCTGTCAAAACCCCACTGTCATTCCCTCTAGAATGGAAGATTATCACTGGTAAATTGTTCAGGGAAATCACGCTAGTGGATACTAGTGAGGTGTTTAAAGACGCTATATGTCTTTTGTAGAACAGGGCAAATCTCAAAAGAAATCCAGGCATAATTCTCAATATTCTCCTGTTCCACAAGACCCTATCCTTTACACTTTATCCTCTCCCTCCACATCTCATTTAAAAACAAATGCAAAGATGAGAATCACCACTGAACTAGTGACTCAGTTCTCCCAATCTGTATATGGGATAAATCCTTTTTAAACTGCAATGTCAATGTTTTTTGGGTGTACGGAATGCAACTTAAACTCAAACTGAGGAGTCCCAACACTTCTCAGACACGTGAACTTGACCATTACCTAGACCTGTATTTCACCTTCAAGTCTTAGTTCATGCTGTTTTCATAAGCACAAGTAATTGTACAAGTCCCTTCCTGATAAAACATTTAATTCTTATCAACTAAGACCTGTAACTGCCATTCAAGTTTTTATTTTGTAGTATCTCAACTATTACTGCAATTTGTTCCTTGGCTCCGATATACAAACTTACTCTGGTCACGTGCACTTTTAAAAGCAGCCAAAATAGTTTTCTTAGTTAGCTTACTGCTGTGTCACTTATCTTTCTGCATCCTTCACCAGTTCCTGTTTACCGTATGAACCATGGCAAGATCTCACAAAGAACAACATATTCCTAGCCTTATTCCTTACAACTTACCCAAGTGTTGAGTCCCACTTCTAAGCAGTATAAAATACCCATACTCCATTTTACCTACTTCTAATGCTATCAAGTACATACTTCTCATGGGTTTTTTTGTTTCCTAAGGCCTCTCAAATTTTTTTTCCTACAGAATAAACTGGTTTTTCATCACTGACATCTCTGACCAATATTAATCACGCAAATTATAGAAGTGACTTCTTTATTACAGATTATAAAAGGGACATCTAGCATTTACTTTTTCTTACAAAACGTATCGTTATTTAAAGTAACGATTTGTAACTAACTAGAACTTCTGCAAAAACTTCTGGGTTGGGCATAACCACAAAAAAATCATGAATACGCAAAAAACTAATCTCATAGCTCCCCTTAGTATAAGTGTACATAAAATTTTATTTCCACATTATTCTTAAAAAGTTATTGAAAACTTTTTACAGATAGCAAAATTTACACTGGACCTAGATAACAAAGGTCACAAACCTGAATAAAAATTAGTTACATGCCTAAATAATGTAAGTCCTGTATACAGTATGTATACACTGGATACATACTGTAAGTAGTTCCACATCTAGATTCATATTTCACCCAAAATAACTATAGCTACAGCTTTGACTATTAGCTATAGGCTTGGTTTTGAAAGCCTGATCTGTCATGGGCAAAGGTATTTTAATTGCTTATAGATTCAGATAAGTATTTTACAGCTCAGCAAGTGGAGGGGAAAAAAAGTAGAAAAAAAATCAATTACCCTCTGTATATACACTTGCCTACTAGTAAGTTCCCCGAAGTACCAGCAGTAGTCTGCAAAATGGTATCAACCTCAGCAACACACAGAGTGATGGCTCTTCACCATTTCCCCCACTCACAGGAAATTTTTCTATCAGGCATCATTACTTAAGATGTTATTGGAACAATGTCCATTTCTGAGTTCACAAATTGTGAGTACTCAAAGTTATACTACTTGATAAAATTCCTTTGCTTTTCCATAGAAAAAAAATCAGATAGTTGAATCCTCAATGTTATTTCAATATAGCTGCCTTATTACCAGTCAGAAACAAAGGAAAGACTGAAATAAATCAGATCCAGAGCACCGCATGCCTTCTTGACTAAGCCTGAAGCCTGATAGCAGCACTATGGCATCCATTAAGGGCTCTATAAATTATTACTACAAAGAGTATCTAGGAGCATAGTTTAATGTCTCAATTTTCCTTTGGTGTTCACTGCAGTAGTGATCTAAACACAAGGTCTAGTCAAACAAAACCTGAAATTATACCAATGTGACTGATACACATCACAATCCAGTAGCCTCTCCATACTTCAGAGTGACAGAAACACCACCTGCAGCAGAGAGGCAGCCCAGCTGTTTCAGGTGATTGTAAGAGCAAGCGTTTAGCATCCTACAAAACTCACACAATTTTCCTTTCTTAAAAAGCAGCACTTACAGTCTGAAACATCACTAATGAGTAATTAAAACATGGATATTATGAGATCAAATATCATTATATTATATCAAATGTACATTATAGCAAAAAGGCATTTATCAGCACAGCATGTTGAGTCAAGCTAGAAGGTCAAGAGTACCAAGAGTCCTACTGGGCTTCAACAGATCCTGTGGTTTCAAGTTAGACAGCCAAGGCTGTTACCATCTCCAGGTACTCATTCCACTTCTCTGCTTAAGACAATGCTCTCCAAGAGACAGAACACTCAATCTGTTCACTTGTTTCTGAATTTCTGGCTCATGCCACACAGTTAGCAAAAAAAGCCTGTTTAAATACCTCTAGACCTTCAATGCTCAAGTCCTCAAGACTGAGCAGAGAACCTCAATTGTACTAAAATAAGCCTATGATTAACTTAGAGAGCATAAAGGGTTGGGGAAAGGGGGAAACAATAGACCACAAATGTAAGAACCTCAACTAGAAAATCATCCAATATTCAGTGTAAATCAGAAGAATGTGTAATTTCAAGCAAGCCATAAATCCTATGACACCCAGATCCTGTGAAGGTGTTTACCTCCAGTCTGCTTTCAACATACTATTTATGCAGAAAAGTTGACAGCTTAACTAGGGGAGTTTTACAGCTGCGTATAACAGAAATTAAAAGTGCATTCACTTGACAAGAAAAAAATCAAGTTATAGAAAAGCAAACTGGAAATCAAATTACACACAAATTCATGCACTACTTTTTACATTTAGAAAAAAGTTGATACTGTTTTTCTTCTTTCTTAGACAAGAAGCTAAAGATCTGAAACGTTGCCTGAAATTAACTGAGGCATTTCTACAAATCTATACTTTTCAAAACATATACTTTAGGGTCATACCTTCTGACACACAACTTAGTTACTGTGAGAGCATCTTATCTAACCCACCTCAATGTAAATATTCTCTACTTCCTGTTCAGTTACTGCATCTTATGTTTTCCTCGCAGCAGTCAGTTTGATCAACAATACAATTTCAAAGTCCAGAGAGTTATGTGGAATCAGTATGACTACACGGATATCCTGCTTTAAGTCACAGTTTTAAGTTCATGAAAGACCCTCCATAGCTTTGCAGCAATTGCCAAACAGTACTTTATGTACTGGACAAAATGCACCAGAACAGTCATTATTTTGAAAAATACGATTTTTAAAAAAGCAGCTTCTTTTCTAATGAAAGTGGTTATCTTTTGAAGCCTTCAAATAGTTCTTTAATACACATAAGTAGTTTAAGTACAGTTTTACATTACATGCAAGAAGGTATTCTGAAACCGAACTTACTGATATAGAAATAGGAAAATATGCAGTGTTTGAGTCGTATTTGAGTCCACGAACCTGCTGTTTAGGCTCAGAAAAGTACAGTCTAAACCCAAGGCAGGCCTAGCACTGATACAAGCCTTCCTACAACTTCGTCAACACTGCTTTGTTGTACCGCTGGTGCACCTGGGGTCCGTCCCAGCCTCGTTGAGCAATGGAACTTGTGCCCCCCGAACGCCGCGGCTGCTCCTTTGCCGCCGGGTCCCCGCGCAGCGCACGGGTCGGCTGCAGGGCAGAGGGAGCCCCGCCGGCCCCCGAGAGCTCCATGTGCCGATGGACAGCGAGGCGCGGAAGGACGGCGCCCACACTGGTGCCCAAGGCGGTCTCGGAGCCGCCCGGCGCGCCCGGCTTCGAAGGGAGCGAGGCCGGGCCCGGCGCTCAGGGCCAGCAGCCCCGCCGGACCGGGCCGGCCGAAGGGCCCTGGCCGTTCATCGCTCTCCGCCCTGCGCTGCGGGCAAGCCGGGGGGGCAGCGAGGCCTGCCCACCTCCCGAGGCCGGGACAGGGCAGCGGAGCAGGATGAAAACTTCCGCAGCCTCAACTTCCCAGCGCCCGGCCGGGCTGTCCTCACACGCCCCCACCCTCCACGGGCCCCGACCCGCCGCGCCCTGGTGGGGCGGCTGGGGGTGCCCAAGTCTCCTCGCCCTGGTCGGGACTTACCACGCATTTCTTGCCGAGGAAGCCGAATAGGCTCTCGTTCTCCTGCGGGGTGAGCAGCAGCGAGCCCACATTGGTGATCCGCCGCGGGGGCTGCTGCTGCGGGGCGCCGCTCATGACCGGGGCCGGCCCGGCGCTGCCCTCGCCGCCCTGCGACCGATGGCGCCCGCGGCCCCTTCCTCCTCCTCCGCCGCCGCCGGGGCCTCACAGCAGCCGCATCGCGGAGCCTCCCGCGCGGGGCCGGGCAAGGAGGGAGGAGAAGAGGGGCGGCCGGGAAAGGGGGTGCCGAGCAGCGGTGGAGCCGCTCCGCGCCAGGGCCGATCCCGACCGCTCCCGCCCCTAAACTTCCAACTCCGGCCCGGCCCCAGCGGCCGCGCGATCCAACATGGCAGCGGGGGCGGGTGAGACCACGGCGCGCGGCAGCCAAGGGGGAGCCCGGCGAGCGCGCGGCCGCCACGACCATGCGCTGTGCGGGGGGAGGGGAGGGGAGGGCGTCGCCTTCTGCGCCCGCCCCCTCGGTACCTGCCGGGCCGGGCCGCGCTGGGCGTGGGGAGCGCGGGCGAGAGGAGGAGGAGGGTGATCAGAGCACGAAGACGAAGAAAGACAAGGAGATGACGAAAAGGAGGAGCGGTCGCTGCCGTAGGGATGCGGCCGCTGTCCCGGAGCCGTGGGAACTGCCGGGGCGCCGTGGGGGGCAGTGCCGGCCGGTGCTCCAGGCCGTGAGGGAATCGCCCGGAGCGCGAAGGGGCCCCGACAACACCTCCTGAGCGCGGGGTATCCGGGCCGCCCGCGGGGATGCGGGAACCAGCGTGTGCTGGAAACCCTTCAGTTGTCATTGGAACCCGATGTAATTTGTAACCCAAAAGTCTTTTTTCGTTTTGTGAAAGCAAGGAAGCGTGTTGGCCGCCCAGATTGCCCAGCCGGGGTGTCACTATACGCAGCCAGCGGAGAGGCCGGGCGGGGGTGTCGCCCACCCCCGGCCAAACGCTGCCTGCCACAGTCTGAGGTGAAACACCACAAAATAGTAGGTATTTCACGCTCTTTAGGGGCCAGCTGCTGAGGAGAAATCGCATATACAATCAACAGCCTTGGTCAGCCAGATTTCTCTTCCCCCTGGTTCTCTCCCTGTGACAGCAACCAGCTGCGATGGAGGTTGAAGACGTTTCAAAAGCTAAGGACCCAAAGCACTTCTGGTTATACTCAGGTTTCAGCTGCACAAAAGAAATGTTCACGTTCCTCAGGTGCAAAGGTGAAAAAGTGATATCAAAGTGAGCACCTTGCTAGTTTTCTGTGGTTTTAATTGAAGAGCCTGTCTCATCCTCTGATAAATTAATTGTCTGTGTGGAAGGTGCTAGGTGAAAGGTGGAAGGTCCCCCACTGTAATTTACTGTACATTGAGGAGAAGAACCAAAGAAGTACAAGAGGAAACGAACTGGGGAAGACGGGAGAAAAACCTGGGAACACAAATCTTTATATGATATTGTACTGACTTTGTATCTTCCGAAAGATCAGGCGAGGACAGATGGTAGCCCCTTCTGCTCTACTTACAGGCCCTTTTGCCTGTACTTAAGAGCTTGTAACTGTGTCCAAAAGTATAAGGAAGGGAGAATATGGAAGAAAATCCTCATTTTGCACCATAACAATAGTTTGAAATGCATGCATGCACAGGACTCCTCAACCTGCAGGTCTCTCAGAAGTGTCTTGAGTCTTACTGTAAAGGAAAACCAGTAGGAAGCAAGTGCTTCCAAAGTACTTCTCAGCAATCCTAGGTTCTTCAATTTTACACATGTTCTGTAAAGTACACACTTCCTAAGTAGGTGTGTATTTTAGTGGAATGGGAAATGCTTAAGCTATAGAACATTGGCAGCATTTCTTTCACTGCAAATGTATGTAAAAAGATAAAACACGTGGAAGCACTTTACAAGATGGTATTTTGTGGGATTTTTTGTGAGGCTTTTTGTGGATTTTGTTTTGTTTTTTGAGGTTTGTTTGTTTTGGGTTCTTTTATTTCATAAACTAAACCATTATTTTATAGCTGAAGCCATTTTGGGGAAATTTACAGGCCTCCCTTGCTGGTGGTGTAAATAAAAGATATAGTACACCTTCAATGGGTATATGCTTGTACTGTCCTCATCTTCTAATCACTTGTATTTCTTGATTATTTTTTCTCTAAGAACTTTTGATGTTTGTTCCTGTGTAGATCTTTTCGTGCTGCCTGGGTGTTACAGGTGTTGCGTTTTGCTTCATGCTGTTCCTTTCAGACCAGCTGGTTGGTAGCTATTGTTAAGGGCCGTTTAACCTTCAGGCTTTATAGTTAGGATTTTGTTTGCTTTTTGAATAAGGGTAGGCAGGAAAGGGAAGAAAAGAGGTCTATTTTCAGTCCCTGTGTTTCATTAATTATGCAAAAGCTGTTTCTGTTTTTGTATCATGGCTAAGCAGGGAGTCTTGAAGGGAAGGGGAAATACCAATATCTGTCGATACATCCAAGGGATCCACTGAAAAATAGACTTTTGCCTGTGATATTTATTTTTGTAGCAATTTTAGCAAAAACCTGCTATTTCTGTGTAAAACATCCAATTTGAAGCAAAGTTTCTCAGGGAAAGCCACCAAGTAGAGTTACCTGTCTGTATTTTGAAGACATAGGAGTGCTCTTGCTGATTTAGGGCAATTGCTGTTTATTGGAGGCTGTCTTCTGAATTTCTCACTGTGCTCCTTGGGGTTCAAAGGGAGTTACCCATTGCTGATGTCTATGAGCTTCTTGGGAAGCTGCTCTTCTTTCATATTTTTCCATTTCAGGATACCCGCTCATAGCACCAAGGTACTGAAATACATTGGAATACATGTATCAGTATAAGCAAATGTCATGATTTTAAAGATCTATGTTATAAATACTTATTTACTAAATAGATTTTATTATCCTTGTCAGAGCTACCTTTGACAGAAAACTGAATTTTGTCTTTAAATGTGAACCTCTACAGTAATTGGTCATACTTTGAGTTTCACAGTTTAAATATGCACCCAATTTCAGAAGTAGCATTCTACAATTGAAAATGGAGTAAGAATGTAAGGAGAAGTTTCTACCTAAAGTTCATTTTTCTAATGCTATGAATCATACCTTAAAGATTTTATTAATGACTGAACTATAAAAGTGAAAAAAAAATTAGTTATCCAAGCATTTATTATTTTTTTAGTAGCATCACTGCATTTCCCAGGTCTTGATCTTGTCACAGTTCTGGTTTTAGGTCGTGGTTTGGTTTTCTTCTTTTCCATAGAATGAAGAGACTGTTGATTACATCAAAGAACAAGCAACGGTAATGGAGAATATGCCTTTCCATATGAAAAAAAAATTCCTACCACCTCTTTTCCATCTCATGTTATTTGCAACAAGTGACAGGTGGAACTGTCTGGGACAAGTGCAAACCCAGCTGTAGTGACCGCAAGAGCATGGCTGGGGGAGATCAGGAGTGAGAGCATATGATTGTTGTGACCACACAGGAGGGATATGTCAACAGGGCAGCCTGGGAATGAACAAAAGGGAAGCAAGCTGCCTTTCCCTCCATACCCTTTTTGGTTGGGCCTGTAGAAAACACCAGTCTGCTCCCTGCAAAACCACTTGTGGTAACTGAAAATGAGGAACTGTCGTTGTGGTTGGAAGTGGGTTTGCAGCTGTGAAGACACAAGTTCTCTTTTTTGAGTAAATAATGTTTTTCTCAACAGAGTTCCTGTTGAAGAGGATTGGGTTTGCACTGTTACCGAATCCATCTCAAATAGCGTATTAGTTATTATTTTACTGATAATAGCCTCATTCACTTCTACACTCTGTGTTCTGAGCCTTTTAAAGTTGAGGAATGCGGCCCTGAGAGGTACCCCCTGAAGGTAGCTGAATCATCTATTAAGTAAGGGTTCATTTTGGCTTCAGTCACTGCCTTTCCTTTCTCAGAAATTTTGCATTATCTGTTTCAGGTGAGGAATAGTCTGGAAGAAAGAGGATCAAACCTATAGTGTTTTATTTTCTCTATGTCGAATTTGTATGCTGTAGGTTCCAATAACAGAAAGACATGATTTAGCAACAAAAGTTGCCAAAGATGGCAGTTAAGTTTTATTTTTAATTGGTCAGTAAAGCCTCTGCTGATTCCATGTGGATGTGGAAGTGTGTCAGTAGGAAGCAGCCTCCCCCTTGGTGGGCAGGCTGTGCAGCAGAGTGTCCTTGCTGGAAGAGTGAGCAGGCTGCAGCCTGAGAACCAATGCTGTGGTACAATAAGTTCTTTCATTTCTTGCACTAATCCTGTTTTAGGTGCCAGCTAGAAATTTTCTCTTCCTGTAGTGCCCATGGTATGTGTCTTTTGTGTGTATCTTTTCTAGCCCTACATTTTTGACATCAGACTGCTTACTTGAAGAAAAGTAATTTGTGCCCTTCCACTTTACTCAACAAAGAATAAGGTTGGTTTTGATTTGGATATAGAATTGTACTTTCAAATATCTATCTCTTTTCAAGGGCTCCTCAACAATTCCTTTGTGGCCTGAAGCATCAGACGATATTGCTTTCCTTTTCAAGACTGTGAGGAAGATGGACCAAAAACATACTGGAATTTGAGGCGTCCTCTCTCTCCTCTTACTTATTGATCATTGCCTGCAGCAACTGTGCAACAGTACTGTAGCTGCTCTGCAAATTAGAGGAAAACATTTTTCTTTCCCCAGCCCAGGTAGCATCTAGCCTTGCATTAGAGCTCATCTTCAAAATTGTATGGCATAGGGTTTGCTGAAACACTCTTTTTATTCTCTTTGCTTGGTTTATAACTCAGCAAAGGTCTGACTTCTTGAATTTTACACTCAGCAATAACCATTAGTGGAGTAAATAAGTGAATCTTGTTTTATTTGCAGGTGTTAAAGAGAATATTTATTCCTTCCTGTAAGTTTCCTGACAATTTTTGAATTCAATGTAATTAAATCCCCCTTCAGCCATTAGTCAGCCACCATGGAGCTCAAGAACTTCATCAGTTAAAAAAAGCAAAAGAGAAACATGTTCTTTCCTTACTGTGATCTGCAAATCTGTTGTTAGAGCACATTTCCTTAACAACAAAAATCTTGCTCTGGCTTTGAAACGTCAGTTCTTATTTGCAGCGTGACTGACCTCCCACCCTGATCAGCATGGTTCTGACCAGGAAGCCTTTTCTTTACTGAGAGGAGGGAAGCACAGACAAGTACATTCAAAATCCACCCTTTTTACTGTAAGTGCTAAGAACAAAGTACATACTTGCCCTCTAAAATCTGCCTTGAGGTCAATAGTTTATTCCCAACAGGTCAATGAGCAACTGGCAAATATGTAATGTAATTCAGCAACAATTGGGTTTTGGATCCTGATAGATGACTTGATAACTTTTATATAGGTTTGTTTGTTTTTTGTTTTTTATTTTTTTTTTGTTTTGTTTTGTTTTTTTTTTTTGTGGTTTTTTTTTGGTTGGTTTTTTTTTTGTGGGTTTTTTTTGGTGTGGATTTTTTTTTTTTTTTTTGGTTTGGTTTGGTTTTTGTGGGGGGTTTTTTGGGTTTTTTTTGGTTGGTTATTTTTTTGTGTGTGTATGTATGTGTGTGGGGCTTTTTGCTTTTTGTTTTGGTTTTTTTTTTTATTATTTTCTTTAATTCTCTATCTGGCACATAACAACCTAAGGAATAGGCATGAATTACACCTTTGTTCTCTGTTGGGGTTATGCTGGGGCTCACACCAACATATCCTTACTGCAGCCCTGTGGTGTGTCAGGGCTGGCAATATCCTGGCAGCCCTGCTCTGCTGCTGCTGCTCTCTGGGAGGCCAAAGACTAAGATCCTGTCAAAGGACAGATTTGGGTCCAGACCCAGGGCTTCTCTGTTGCATCATACTGTCTCTGGTACTTCTTTAATTGTCTTGCTTCTGTGTGGGTTTTTCCAGTTGATGCAAATATTTGGGGGGGAGGGGCAAAAGAGAGAGCAGTCTTTATGCATCAGTGTTCTTGCAGGTGTATGGCTCCACCTCATAAAGCAAGATTATGAACATGCATATCTTGATCAGCCGGATTTTTGTGTTTGGGGAGGTTACTTATATAAGCTGCAGGCCAACTAGTACGGTGCAGAGCAACTGGTACAGTGACTTAAATTGTTTTTATGGGAAAAGGAGAATTTAAAAATCTAAAAGCTTAACAAATGTATGCTGTAGGGGTTTTAATATATATAAACAAAATAAAATTGAACATGCTTCAAACTGGCTTGAGAAGGTGGATGAGAACTATCAAGTTCATTTTTTTTCAAAGCTACTATGTTGCTTAGTGAATATGATCAATCAGTAAGAAAATCTGTAGTCTGTGCAGTTGTTTCACCTCTGAGAGAATTAAGTACTTATTTGGTTTTGGTTGCATTCTAGTAAGTAAAGTCAGTTAAATTTTCTTAAGACCTTAGGAATATATGGAATTTAGCACAGACAGCCAAGTTATTTTAATTGTTACATTCCTGGCTACCCTATAATTACTTCCAATTATGGACTCTTCCCATAGTATGTTAGGATGGCACATACAAATTATATCAGTGCTTTATGTGGATATCTACTTTGCTCATGCTCACCAACTCTACCTGAAGGAGAAGTTGTCCAATAAGAACAAACCTACCTGATTTTTTATTTTTATAACTAAAATACTGGTATATGTGTAGCATAGTGTTGCTTGAAGCCCTGTATAGTTTTGGCGCCCAACTGCCTTTTAAGCACATATGAGAACCCAGTGGCTGATCTGGAGGGAAGAAATGTTAAACTTGGAGAGCATCCACAGCAGTACCCCTCCTAAAACTAAACAGTTTTTTAAACTAACTTTGCTAAATACTGATTCTGTGTGCTACAGTCTGAAGTAATGAAATTTAGTTCAGTTTCTATAGTTTGTGACAAATAAATTTTAGAACTTCTTTATTTGTAGATATCATAGTTCTTCAAGCCTATCATTACATGTGTTAAAATTTTGTATATATATATATATGACAGCTTCATACCTACCATTTTGAAATGTAGATTTGGTTTTGTAGCGTTTGCTGCAACAGCATAACGTGTAACACTGGCCTGTTTTGTCCAGTTAGCTTTCTAAACCTTGAATTTTCCCGTGTCTATTTAAAAGATTAAAGCAAGCATTTTTATTTAAAATACTTTCACAATAATTAAAGTACAACGAGTTGCTGTTCAATAACTAGAAACCTACAGCACAGCTAATAAGGCTTTCTGAGAACATACTTGCTATTGCTATAGCAGCTCTTTCACAGAGGTCATGGCAGGGAGCCAGAGGAGGTTGGTAGACAGCTAGGCAACCAGAAAAGAACACGTTTGTCAGCATGTACAGCTGATTAATGTGAGGATAATTTTCCATAAGCATAGCCTGCAGTGTTTGCTTAAGGTGGGGGGGTTTAATTTTTCACTAAACTTCCTAAAAGCTAAGCCATTTTTAACTGTGGTAGAAAGTAATTTGTTCAATTCACATGGAATAGGGCTCCATTAGAATTTTTATGCTATTTTAACTCTGCCTACACATTGCAGTAGGCTGAGGTGTATTTCATATATAGGCAATATAAGGTTATTCCCATGAAGACACATTACGACAATTATTTTTGATAGGTGGTTTTATTTCTACTAGTTAGAGTGATCAGAACAAGAAAACATGAGAAACATTTAGTGGCAGAAGAGGCAGCCTTTAGTTATTGTGTTCTCCTGCTTGCGAATGTCATCTACATTGCCAACATGTAACAGGAAATAAATTAACTTACTTTTCTAGGTTGCTTATTGTTATAAATGTTGCATAAGTCTGTGGGAATATGAATGGCCGTCTAAGTTTTATGGTGTTCTGTAACCCAAAATCTCTGTTCAAGTATAACTGAATCATAGTTCAATCTCCAAAGCAGGTTTAGGTGTATTCAACTGCTGCACTGAATCTATACATCTCCTTTCTCTGGTTCTCTCCATGTGCAAGGTCAAGGCTGAAATGAAAGTATTACCCAGGCCTGTGTCATGCAGAGACTTCCTTCACACTGAAATAACCCAATGTTTGCCTAAGGAATGGTATAAAGCAGATGGACTAAAATAAAAACATGAACTCTAAACTTTCAAAGGAGAAGACAAAGACAAAAATCAATCCATATTTACACTGTTGGCTTTTTAAAAAATGAAATAATAACTCACTCAATTCTTAATATGTTTCTTCACTATATAGGATATTTGCCAAAGTCTATAACCATGTGTGGTTTATTTCAAATATGATGCAATCCATAACCTGCATTCTGCTTAATTTTGCAGTATGATCTGTCTTTATCCATTATTTATTGTGTTCAAATACGAGGAGGATCAGAATATTAGACAGAAAGAACACAGTGGCTTTGAGGATGAGTTGTAGAAATGAGATGAAACTGAGTAGTAAAAACAGCTGTGCTTAAGTGTCTGGGTTAAGAATGACTGAAGTGGGGATCCAGGAGTGGTGGGGAGTTGCCCTGGCAATGTGGCCTTGGAAAGGTGAATGCAGGTCCCTGGGGCTTCTGATGAGAGATTCCCACTTAAGCCAGAGAGGCATTAGTGCCATTGTGCAAGGCCCTAAAGCACCTTACCAGGAATAATGTTATGATTCTCTCTGTCCATTTTCTAGAAGTGAATTTAGATTGGAACAGATTCAGAGGACAGATAGTGTGTCTGGGAGAATAAGAAAGAGGAGATGAGGTATAATGGCAAAACAAAATGACGGAAGACCAAAGAAAAGATATAGAAGTTTAAGTACAGTATACTTCCTGATCAATTAATAGATATAGTTTCTGTTGACTTGGTATAATTTCTGTTCCTATATGTAATTTCTTAACAATCAACAGCATTGTCGTTTTTTTGGGTGGTGAGGGACTTTATGAGCAACAGGGAGGAAATACATTTTTTTAAAGTAAGGGGTGATGTTAGAAGAATCCAGAAAAGTGCTTAGAAATTAATAACAGATACATTTCTAGAGAAATTTACAGATTACTCATTTTGAGGACAGTCTGTAATATGTCTCCAGTAGAATTAAATGGGGACAAAAAGATTACATTGTTTTAAAGCTGAAGCTCAAGACAAAGTGAGTCTATACAGTGTTGCTTTTAACAACAAAGGACAGGACTCCAGTCAGAAAATCCCTTTAGTTTTTCTGTTCATCTTTGTCTTTTAGATATCTTGCCATCTAAAAAGTAATAATAAACCAAATCACTGCTATGGAAGGAATTTAAAATCCTTCTGTCTGAAGTTGTCTAAAACTAATAATGATTTGGAGGGTCTGTTGAAGAACAGTAGCTTCTAAACAAATCTGTCAAATATTAATTTAAGTTTCTGTTTAGTCTACAGCAGTGAAATTTCTTTGAATAGAAAACACATGATAAAATATGTGTAATGGGTCTTGTCAAAATCTTTTTTCATTCTATTTAGCATTTTCCAATACCAGACAATCTCCACTGCATTTAATAAAATGTAATAAAACTTCTGAAGCCAAAACTGATTGCTGATTAATTTAAAAGAAAGGAAAGTTTATTACTTCTCTTTGCAGTATACTGCTCATTCTCTGAATCTAGAAGTTAGTGGTTAAATAAAGTCTCTCTGGGAGGAATTTTCCATTGTGAGTCATAAGCATTGGATTGACAACCTTTATAGAAATTTAAATGCAATCTTATTAAACAATACACTTCTATAAATGCTGAGGGATAAATTTCTTTCACTGGGTGCGGGGGCACTAAGGTGCAGTATCTGAGAGAATGGCTTGTAGAGAGTTTAGGTAGCTATGAGAAGACATAAGGTTGGGAACTGCCTGGCTGGAACACCTGTAGCATCCCATCAGGAGGACAGGATATCTAGAGGTACAGAGCCCATCAGCCAGCAGCAATTATCTAAATGGTGTTTGCCCACAGGAATAAAGCAACGGCCACATAAATAAAAAATTGTTGGGTTTCTTTCAATATCACATTAGAGCTGGATTTGGCTCTTGCAGACATCACTTGAAACAAGTAGTTCAGTAAAATGAAAGTAACTATCACAATACTTCCTGGCCTGTATTTTGAATGTACAAAATTAAAAAAAATAGTGTCCTGTAAACTTATTTTGTGTTTTCATCAACTTTGTTTCCCATAACTATCAGTTTGGCTTCATTTTGAGTTTTGCCCTATAACCTTTGGGTTACTTATAAGTAAAAAATGTAAATGTGTGCAAAATTATTAAAAATTTCAAACATAATTCTTGCCACAAAAAGAAAAAAAGAGCATTGGGACAATTACTGTTTCCCATATTTAAAATAATTGGCAAATGTAATGCCAGTCAAGCCACCTGGGATGCTGAACTTAAACATGAAGGAGATCACAGATGATCACAGATGATACTGTAATGATGCATAGGAAGAATGCTGAGAAGAAGATATGTGAAGATGTTGGACAGCTTTCTGGAACAATAGAGAAGGCATCACCAGCAGATATTTTGGGAGTGTGTAACGTCCCAATTCTGGTTGAATC
>VZTR01002288.1:48067-89900 GCA_013400775.1 Chaetops frenatus | reverse complement strand
ACACACACACACACACACATGCATACATACACAGAAAAGCAGACTTATTTTTCACAAAAAAGTTTTTTCTCAACCGCTCTCTTATTATTTTCTATTAGCATTCAAAAGTGCTTATTGTTCCAGTTAAAAATCTTCTATTTCAATATGAAGAAATAACTTGATCTCCTGAGGTTTTTTGATGATCCTGCTTGCTTCCTTATCATGTGAGAAAATACATGAAAATTGATGAGATGTGAATTAGGACAGGCCTCAGCTTCTGCTTTTTGGCTATACAATAGAAACAGAAGAAAGTTGCCACGCAGAAGTATGTGGGTAGTCATGGCTGTTCTTTAGCTTCCTTTTTAGTCAATATAAATTGACTTTTTTTTCTCTCCTTATTCATTTATCTCCTGCTGTTGCCTGAAAGTACCATCAGTCACACAGGCCTATGAGTCAGCCACCTCTCTGCATGAAGCTGAACACTAAATTCCATTTCTTCCTCGTTGCACTTTAAATATAGCTTCATTCCTCTGTTCTACTGGAGCAAGGGTTGTTACTCATTCTCTTCCTGTGTGATCGGGTTACCAACTCCCTTTGGTGTGACAAGGAAAATTAATCTGCATTCATAAAAAAAGTGAATCCACACATCTTTTTCTAAACCAGTGCCAAAATGATGGCAATATCACAGAACAAAAAAAAATTAGAAAAAGTTCTTTGAGTAAAGTGTCTTTTCAGACATCAGTATCTCAGACCTGATAACTTGTATCTTCAGACTCCACGTTTCTGTTCGATTTATGTCCAAAGAGCAGGGACACCACAGATCTGATTTTGTGAGAGTTGTTAATAAAACATTCATTTCTCCAAAACTGTGTTCTGAGAGTGCTAAGCTTATAGAAGTTTGCAGGTTTAGACATATCCGTCTTTTTATTGTAAATGGCCATCGCCAGAGTAAAATCCCAGAGTGCAAAGGCTTAGCAAGCCAAATGTGTCCTCAGGAGATCCTTCCAAGAATACCTAAAAACTCAGATTGCCCAAACCACTGGATAGATCCAGAGAATGTTACTGAAGGGCAGGCTGTTTATGTTTACCCATGGAATTAAACATTCATGGAAATTCAGAGGCACAAGAGGTTTAGTCTTAAAGGAATTTTTAGCTTCTTTAGAAAACAAGAGGAAAGTGGAGTAGTCTTGAATTTCTCAAGATTTCTGTTAGACTAAGAGTAAGCATCAGATCTTCCTTGTATAGAACCTCTAACCATATTGCAAAATCTCCTTGTAACCCTCTTAAACCCCTGATCTTTCTCCTGGTGAAGTCATATTGCTAGCCCAAACTTCACATTGGTGTTGACTGATTTGTAACTGCCCTGGTATACACAGGTCTGACCTTTTTTTTCACCCTAAAGTTGTCATGCCCACTGTCCTTTCTGGCATGGCAGAAGTGCTGCTTATACATAGGTTGTACATATGTTTTTCAGAGACACTCCTACTTGGAAGAGATTGTGTGTATATATATATCTATTTGTATGTACGTGTGATTTGGCATCTGGGGGTTGTGTTGGCAGTTGCCTCCAATCAAAATAAATGGGGCATGTTGGATTTGGTCCTGCAGATTGAGGGAGGTGGATATGACTCTGGATTGAAGGCTGGCTGCTGGCAACAGGGACCAAGCACTTTTCTGGCAGAGGTGATCTGAGCATCCTTATCTTCAACCAGACTTCACCAAAAGTCTGTCACAACAGGGTGCTGTTCCCCAAAGAGGTGTTGGTGATAAGCATTGACAAAAGGATGGCTAACAATTGGTACCAGCACCCCAAATTTGTCCCAGTCCAAGCAGAAAACTGGGAGAGGCAGCGTCTTCTGTGCCATGGTTAGCTAGATAGGTTCAGGGTGTGTTTTAGTTGTAGTTTATCTAGCCATAAAATAAAATGTCTATTATTTATGATTAATTCTGTTCAGAAAGGCAAGAGAGGGACCTAAACCTTTAACCCTTGAAGGGATAGATTTATAAAGGTACATAAGAGCTTAAAGTGTGGTTAACTATCTAATACTTTCAAAAGTAGCAAACCTGGTTCAGTGCCATCAGTCTTATGCCCAATGATAACCAGATGCCTCACAGCACTGAAATTGCCAATATTTGAATAATTTTACAGATATGGACCCTTAATCCTATGAAGCCCAATCAGTTCAACTGCTTTTAACAGCATCAGTAAGTGCCTGTTTGCATTTTTAGGCAATGATGTGACTTGGAAATCTGATAAGCCCTCTTACTTCACAGGAACTTTATTTAAAGTAGACTCAGGAGGAAAATTCAGTTCTAGATACACATATGAGCTTAAAATGAAACCCACATTCCACAGGTCTAATTAACCTGACAACATTTCTTTGAAAAACGGTCATCAAAAGTCAGACTAATTCTAAATTATTCCCATGCTCCTTCTCACCCTTTTTTCCCTAGCTATGAAGCAAAATAAGTTATTCTGTAGGCAGTGTTGAATTTTTTTTTCTAAAATTAAACTGTTTTCTAAAAGGTAATTTTTTTATTAAATGCATATTCTGGATGGAATTCTTTTGCTACTCCAGTTGATTAATTACATGTAAGTTTTTTAGAAGCATTTATTGTTCCAAATGCATTTGTGACACGGCATAAAACCTGGGTTTTAGTATATACTAGGACTCGGTCTTTTTCTTGGTCTTTATTTTAAACAGTGATGTTAATAACTACCTGGTAATTAATTAGGAAATATACATTCTAATTATTTTGTAAATAGTTTGAAAAAAAGCCCAAGTCAGATCAGCCCCATATTTGAAAATACAATGCTACATTTTATTCAACTGGCAACCCACATACCTGTTGGGATTTCCTGAGGCATTTCTTTCTTGATGCATTGGAAACTGAATTATATTTATCAGGAATAACATTGTAAATAAAATTATTATTCTTAGACATGTAATAAGAAGCTGGGGACAGCTGAGTTTTCTCTCTACCTCTAAAGAAATGCTGATTTACATAAAATACAGCACTGTCTTTCAAATTCCTTCCACTATAAAGAGCTTGGTTTCATTTCTAATTCAAATAAAACCAGAGCATAAATGTCTCCCTGAATTATTTATCCAAATGTGTCCCCTTATAGTTCCTCCTGTGATGCAGCCCATCCTTCCTTCAGTCCCTCAGAACATTTTCTGGATGGCTGGGGATGAGGCCTGGCTGCCAAGAAGGAGCAGGACCTGGGAAGGCTCCTGAAGTAGATGTCCACTCCCTGCGTTCAGGGTGACAGAGCAAGGCTGCTCTGGGCTTTTATTTTTAGCAGAAGTTTTGTATGGCACAGGAGGAGGTTGGCAGGAGCTAGACTGCAAATCTTGTTGTCATTCTCCTCTCCGTCAGAATTATGTATATATACATACACACACACAGGCATTCTTTGTCTGATGGTTGGGAATCAATAGCTGCAGACTCGTGGCAGTTGTTGCATCTCTCCCATGATCTCCGTTTCCCAAATATCAAGTGAAAGTGAAATATCAAGTAAAACAAACAATATTTCAAATTTGTTGTTTTTACCACTTTAGCTGGGGAAATGCAGTATTTTCTACTGGTTTATCTAAGTTGTTTCTTCCACCCTATTTTATATTTGACTATAGCAAAGATTTTACCTACAAATGCATATAACCCAAATACATGTGAACAGTGTGTGCCTATTTTACTCTTACATACTGATATTTTTGTTAACATTTCATTGCTAAGTTATTCTTTGCATGGTATTTTTGAACAGAGAGAACAAAGATATTAATGGGAAAAAATTCCTCACAAATTATGCTTCTGTTTGCTTCATATTCTGAGGGCATATAAGAAAAAAGGAAATGTTTAAGTGAAGTGAAATGAGACCCAGAAGAAGAATGAAAGTAAAGGAGAGGGTATGTCACTGCAAATGTGTCAAGAGCTGAGGGTCCAAGGGGGTACTAACCCTTGCAAAAAGGGTAAGTGTGTATTAAGGAGGAGGTGGGCAGTACCTGCCTTAGCAGCCACCCTCCAAAGGAAAAATTTATCTAGAAACACATGGAGAAAGAGGCATTTCAAACACGTCAGATTGGCCTCCACTCCCGAGCCTACAGGCTGAGAGAATTTGGCTTAAAAAAAGAGATGGTTGTAAGGCCAGACATGAAAAGCTGTCTGTTTAGTTTTACCCTTTCTCCTATAATCTGTTTTAGGCAACTAGATGGCCATTTGTTTTGCATGAGGCGTTGCTGAGATCTGGCAGGTGCTCAGGAGGAGCAGTGCTTCCTGGCTGATGCTGCTGGCTGTGCTCTGGTGGGACCCTGAGTGCAGGGTGGTGGCACAGCTCTGCCAGGCTGGGGTTGTGTGCTGAGGGGCACTGCAGGGCTGGGACAGCAGCTAAATGCATCCTCTAGCAGAACTACTGATGATGTTGGCCAACAGCCAGTAATCAAAAGTTATTTCAGCACTTCCCATTGTAGGAGTGATGTTCAAGCCCTTGCTGACCATACGGATATGACCAAAACCCTGTCTGTCTGTCTGTCTGTGCAATTGCATGTCCTGACAGCAGATATCATCCAGACACTTGAGAGTGGCTCTGGTTTCAGATACCATCTCAGAAACTGACTGATTGGTGGAAACAACCTGCTGAGGAAAAGTCAAGAAAAAACGGAGTCATGCTGCAAGCTGGAGAGGCAGTGAAGAATCGATCTTCTGTACATGCCTCAGCCTTGGGAAACCTTAGTTTGGAGCTCAGTCAAGGATGAGACACAGGCCCATAGGAAACTTGCCTTTATTATTTCCAAGGCTCGGGAAGCTACTTGTTTCCTATTTAATCCAAATACCTGCAGATTCGGAGACAAATGTGGCAACAACAATAACAGAAATGTCTGTAGTTGTTCCAATAATTCTTTGTACTTGTTTCCTGTATTTGTTTGAAATTTAATACTTAAATGGCAACAGTCATGCTTGAAAAGATGAGGAAACCCAGGGCTTCCTTCTTTTACACTTCACAGACACCACATGGGGATATGGACATTTTTGACCTCTTAGTCTGCATTTTAAGGATACAGAGATGCCTTTGACCATCTATCTAGTCCCTAGCTCTGTACGTAGGGACTTCTTCTGTCCATCCCTATACCTCTGGTGTGGGTTTGACTGGTCATGGAGGTGGCATGTAACTGTTGAAGCTGTTGTCATGCTGAACTACTTTAAAAGCCTCTTTATGGAGCTGTGATATCGCTGGTCCCTTCTGCCCTTCTGTGGTCACTCACATTATCCCATTCCATGCAGGCACTGGGATCAGCAAACAGTGGTCCCTGCTGGTGCTCAAAGAATAGGAAAGACTGAGCACTTCATATTTAGTTTTAGGGAGGATTATGAGCAAATGGTAGGAATCAGTTTGGAAAACCCCTGGGGAACACCACTAGTGACTAGCTGCCAACTGGATTTGAGTCCATTCACCACCAGTCTTTGGACTGAGACATCCAGACAGTTTTTAAAATAACTGCTCCTGAACTATTTTGTTTGCTTGGCTTTGCCAGCATCCCTGCATCTCTCCGTCCTGCAGTGACCTAGATGTCCCTTCTGCTAATGTCTGTCACTGCTGAGTCCAGAGTATGTAACTCTCAAAACACAACTTAATTCCTCTCAAACACCAGTCTGGTCGGTCCCATATCAGGTAACAAAAGCAGGCGATGCAAAATTATTACAGAAAGAGCCCAGATGCTTACAAGCAATACCTCTACCTTTTAAATTAATTTATTTACTTATTTTACAATTACATGATGAGTGTTTAGGTAAAATTCTCTCATCTTCAAATGCCCTCAGTTTCTCATTAGTTAAAAGCCTACTCATTAGGAGGAGCACATTCCTGGGACAAACACATCAGCTGTTGTAAATTGTTTCAGCAAAGTTTTCTGCTATTCCTTGATTTTATAGAGGTAAGTGCCATATTATTTACTCAATTAACAATCAGTAAAGACGAAGTTTTCACTTCTGCTTGTAGTCTACATGTTAGGAAGGATTTCTCTGTTGTTTTCTGTATCATGTAAATTCTGGACTATGTTTTATTTCTTAGTTTGTATTTTTAGCTGTCAAATAGCTATTTGGTCCTTAACACTGCAATGTGCAACAGCAATTTTAGGTTAGAAAAATGATAAATGAAATTCACATTTCAAAAAAAAGAGTAATTTTTTGACTTCAGGGATATTTCAAAATCTGATTTATCAATTTAGCACTTAAACGCACTGGGCTGTGCATGCAACACTGCTCACACAGAGGGCAGCTAATAGTATGCTGTTGGGGTATTTAATCCCACATGAATAATAAAAAAATACTTCTTTCATTAGGAGCAAAACATTCATGGAAATTGTTTCAAAATGGCAGTCACACCTGTGAACAGAGCATTTTAGAATAATCTCTAGATGAGCCCAAAAGAAGACGCGGTCCATTGTTTAAAAATGAGTTCTATTCTTTATATGATTTGTGTCAATGTATTGTGCTGGGGTTTTGTAGAGGTAGTGGTATTTTAAATTAGTTTATTTGAAACAATGTAGACAACAAACTAAGCTGTGTATTGGCATGCAAATCAAGTGAAAAGTTAATTTCACCTCAAATGCTTTGTGCATATTTTCCAAATTGTCTTGAGTTTCTGTCACCAAAATGCAAAATTGCCTTTTGTACTATCCAAAGGACAGGAATTATTTACTGCAAGCAGAGATTTACAGTGAAAGTAAAGAAATGTTTTAAGAGTTTGCCAGCATATTAAGATTTTTAGCTGACTAAAGTATACATTTTTCCTCTCACAAGATTATAAATGCTTAATAACTCCATGGATTCAACTGGAATATTTCCAGATTTATACCCCTCAATTAATTTCAATTGAATTTTCTTGAATTACTCTATCTGAAAGCACAATTTATCTTGTGACCCAAAGTTAATTTAGCTTGGAGCATTTTCTCAAGAATAAGCCAAGGCCTGATTGTAGGCATTCTCTATGTTATCAATTTGACTTAATTTTCTCTCTTATAAGTGCCTCTAATAACAATAAACCTTTCAGAAAATGAATGTGTGAATTTGGCAGATGGTGTGAAAGAAGCTAAACTATTTAAAATGCTTTGTAACAATGTAAACTCATGTATTATTTATTGTACAGTATTATCCGTTCATACATTCTTATAAGCTATTAAAATTCCATGCCAGAAGATGGGATGTATTCTATTAGTGCCAATTAATTTTCATGGTCTTCAGCTAAGAATATTTAGTGATAAAATTATAAGGAAAATCTATAAAAAGGTGAGAACTCCTTTACAGAATGCTGGTGGTTGCCACTTCAATTTTCACCCATTGAAGGTCAGAGCCAGAAGAGCACACTGAACAATGCTGAGGACATTAGTCTTAATTATTCAGGGAATTAAGGCTTTAACAGCTCTGACAATCAATATGGACCCTCTAAAAGGTATAATCCACCAATTTATTTTTCCACTTTATTATTTGCATATGGAGAAGAAATAAATATCAAATTGCATATAAAAGTTCATACTTTTGACATAAATTTTGGAGCTTTAAATATGGGAATATTTTTTCCTAGAATACCTTTGTCTTCAGTTTATAATGCAACAGAAGCAGATGGACTGGAATTGAAAATAACAACGCATCAGGCCTTTACATAAAAAAATTAGATCAGTGATTCTTGTATTAGATGCACACTAAACTCATGTGTTTGATATATAAAATGGTATCATACTCTAGATGTTATGTTATGTTTCTTCCACTCACAAAATACTTCTTTCACCCAATCCTTCAGTAATTGAGAAATAGTTTGTGGCACATATATATTTAATCTCCCTCTACTGCACAGACAGATTTAAACCATATTACTTTGTCTTCCCCCTGTATTCAAGGTGTCATCAATAATCTGCAGTGATTTAAAATGACAGCACAATCTTTTAACTGGAATAATACTGGGAATCATGACCTGTACCTTTATTTTCCCTCTGCCATTGTGCTGAGTAGCCCTCAATCTTGCTGGTACTAATGAAATGACTTGACACAAGGAGCAATGTGTGTGAACATGCAACAGCATCTGGCCTCTAATAACTAGAGACAAAGGCATTACAGGTAGATGAGGATAGACCAGGACATAGGAAGTGCTAAAATGGTTATTTTTAATAGAAGAGTTTCAGACTTCATGTTAACAATATCTCATCAATGCCAGTTTTTTTTTCCCTTTCATTTCCATGCTTCCTTGCAGTCTTTTCTCTCAGTTCAAGGCATGACACAAGCTGCTAACAGAAATAATAAAACTAAACAGGAAATGCCTAAGCAAAACTCTGCCCTAAAAATGATTTACTGTAAATCTCTGATACACACCAAAGAATGTTCTCTGGCATTTTCATTTACTTTTACATGAATAATCCACAGTTCACAAAAACATCAGCAATGATAGCATATGCCTGGATCCCCATCTCTTTGGTCTTTGAGTTTCTTTTCATATCTTTTTCATGAAAATAAAGAAATGCTACTCCATGCTCTGCAACCTGGTATTTATGCTCTCCTATTGGAAGTGAACTGTAATATGTCAATCATATGTTCATTTCTGAACTTTGATCTTTAAGGAAGATCACAAACATAAAATCATCGAATCATAAAATTATAGAATGATTTGGGTTGGAAAAAGACCTTAAATATCATCCACTTCCAACCCCTCTGTCATGGGCAGGAATGCCACTCACTAGATCAGGTTGCTCAAAGCCACATCCAACCTGGCCTTGAACATTTCCAAGGATGGGGCCTCCACAACTTCTTCTGGTGTGCCAGAGCCTCACCAGCCTCATAGTGAAGAATTTGTTCCCTGCATCTAATCTAAACTTACCCTCTTTGTGTTTGAAGCCATTCCCCCTTGTCCTTTTGCTACACACAAAAGTCCTTGTAAAAAGTTCTTTTCCACCTCCTTTGTGGGCCCCCATTAGGTACCAGAAGGCTGCTCTCAGGTCTCCCCAGAGCCTTCTGTTCTCCAGGCTGAACAACCCCAACTCTCTCAGCTTGTCTTTATAGGAGAGGTGCTCTGAGCATCTGAGCACTGCCACAACCCTCTTCTGGACACACAGCAACAAACCCATGTCCTTCTTATATGGGAGTCCTGGAGCTGGGGGCAGCATTCCAGGTGGGGTCTCATGAATGGAGAGGCAGAACAGGGGCAGAACAGAGAAGGCAAAATTCGNTCAGCTGCCCTGGACTGCTGGCCATGATTCTCGCCATGCAGTCCAGGCTGGGGTTGGCTTTCTGGGCTGCACACTCAGGATGCTGGGTCATGTTCAGCTTCTCATTAACCAACAGCCCCAAGTCCTTCTCCTCAGGATATTACTCTCTTTCTGTTCACTTTTTAACTTGGGATCTAATCTGAGAAATATAACTGGAGGACTACAGAGATATGTGAATCGAGAGACTGAAAACCGTTAGTTGTGAGGATACAGTGGGTGCTTAATCTCACTCTAATATATTTTGGACCACAGAAGGTTTCAGAGTAGAATACTTCTGTTAAGATGGTATTCTCTATCCATTTTTTCCAGCTTACTAATGCAAGCCATTATCCAATAAAAACAGGAAAAGCAAGACTTTTTGCATAATTTTGAAACAGAAAAATAACAATAGAGTGGGACCAAGATAGAGGCAAGCTGGACAGATTTAGCCATTCCTTTATTTCCTAAGAAGACAGAGAAATATATATACATGTGTAGATAAACACATTTTAAATACATATTATATGCATATAAATAATATCTCATAGAGAATAATGTATCCATGCACAAGATTTTTCAAATTATTTGCAAGCAACTTTGAAATGTGATTGTGTGGCAGAAAAAAAAACCAAAACCAAAACCTTGAATACAGTTGAAATGTTTATATTTCTTAGCCATAATAGTAACTTCTACACCAAATATGGTCAGCCTACATTCAAAAAAGGACACTTCTAGCTGCCAATTTTATATGTTCTTCAGTGGAATACAAACAATTCAGTTTCATTTTTTCCCTTTTTAGGTGTCATCAGATTTTATTTATTTTTCTAGAAAAATTATTTCCTACAAATATGAGAAATACTAGTTAAAATGAATATGTTTGTCATGAAACAAAGTGCAGTCCATACTCAGCAGTTGCAAGACAAGAGTCAATAGCACATATGAGAGGCTAAAAACCAACTAAGAAAAATGTTGTAAATCTGGTTTAGATCACAAAACATGACTCTTTTGTTGGAAAAATCACCTTTCCTCTGTGAGTTAACTGTGCTCTTTCCTCTTCTGGATTTGAAATTATGTTAATCAGATACTGTTTAATGAGGGAATCTTAAGTAGCTGTTACCATAGGAAAGAGATATTCTTTTTTTTTTTTTAAGTTTGTTTCTGAATTTTGAAGTAATTATTGAGTTCAATGACAGATGTGCACTATACCTTATACTTCACAGATTAAACCAATTGTGTTATAGCTGATTGTATGGACTACAAGTCAGCACACAGATGAGTATAAATGAGAGGATGAATTTTCTGGCTGTTATGATGTTGTGTTGTCTGGTTATATGACCAACACAAAAATGATAATAAGCAGCAGCTGAAACACCATGTGCTGCAGTGCAAAAAATGCTGGGATAATCAGTAAAAACCATTAGAGAAGAAGAACTGTCCATCTAGAGAACACCATTGATCTGTATAGAAACACATGGTGTGCAAATAGGTTTCTTTAGCATGTGAGTCTATATTTTTATGGATTTTAAGTGGTATATTTTGTAATCAAAGTTTGCAATTAAGATATCTAGCTCAGTTGTTTTCAACTATTTGGAAATCAAAATAGAGTGGAATTCTGACTAATAAACACAGTTGAATACAGGTTGGATTAAGTTAATAGCAGTTTCTTATGAGAAGTAAATGTCTGCAATTTTTACAAAAATTATGAGAGGGACATGTGGAAATGAACCGATTTTTCCTGTTCAAGAAATGGCAAAACTCATACTTACCAAAGGATATATTGAAATCCAGCCATAACCTGCTTCATCCTAAACTGCATAACAGAAACTGAGGCAAATAGAAAACTACGTGTTATTTTGTGCAATGAAAATGTGATGCAGAATTTCCTGAATACAATAAATAAAACCTCATCAGCTTCACGAGGTTTGTGATCAGACCCCATTTCATTCAATTATGAAGAACTCGTTTTTGGTTTTAGAATATAGAGCAGAAATTCTGAGAGCATATTCTGCTCTGAAAGCACTGTAGTGCCACAGAAAGCTATCTGCTTGTTTGAGAAGTTAAACTGACCATGATAAAGTGTCGTTGAATAAAATAAAAGAGAAAAAAAAAAGGGAGAATTTGAACCGAAGTTGATAATGAGCTCCAAGGAGGAGTCGTTAGTGTCTGTGCTCATTAAAAAACAGGGATTAAAGCAGTCCAATTAGTGCCCATGCATGAGAGTAAGGATGAAGTCCAAAGACAGAGCAATGGAAATTGTAATAAAAGATGTTTTGTTCTTGTTTAGAGGTTCCTTCATGCATTTGTGAAACAACAGTTAATTTATTTTCTCGTCATTCAGAACTATAGGCTTGTCTGCGTCTTTGAAAGTTTGTTTCACTTGCCTTCAGAAGACTTTTAAAAGTAATTAAAGTCCCATCCGCAAATAACATCAGAATTAATTGCACATTAATGCAACTATATTGGAATTTCTTCAAATGATGAATTCTTCTTCTAATTATCTCCCCTTTAAGGAACTGTATATATGATAATATCTCCAGTGTGGAAAAAGAGTAGCACAAAAAGGGAGGTGCTTTGCAATGAAATGTGGTGTTTTAATTGCAATGAGATGCTTTAGCCATCTAAAAGGTAGGCATGTTATCTATGCATTTACCATCTTATTTAGATTAATAGAGATAGCTGGGTGGCTAATTCCATGTAGCTTTAAATAAGAAATTTTCAGCAATTTTCAGAAGTATCAAGTATTCACTAGAGTATTCTGAATTACTCTCCTTGATCAGGACTGTCTTCTAAACAGCTTGAGCAGGATTAGACAGATTTCTGCCCTTTTTTTTGGTGGGATCCATCCTGCAGGTACAGAAATCTGCATGTCTAGAGTTGAGCAACACGTCCAACCTTTTTCACAATTTCAAGGATTTGATCAATCCAAATCTTGAGAATTATTTGACATTTCCTGAGATAAACATTTTCATTTTGTCACTTGTAGTATTTTGTCTGGAGTGAGTGACCAGCTCTGAGGGTGAGCCAGGTGACCTCCAGAGATCCCTTCCAACTTAAACTACTCTGTTATTTAAAGTCTTGTGAGAGACTTTAAAATCCTATCAGGCAACAAGAATTGCCCAAGAACTAAAAATATATAACTTAAAATTACCCTGCAATATTATCTCCTGACCTAACTCTATTATGATTTATTATCTGCAATGCTCTAACGTCTAGGGCTCTCAGATCTAGACAAGAACTCTACTGTATTAATCCTTTAGTCATTAATATCTAACAAAATGATCTAATTATATGTACATAATAACACAAGGCTGAATAATCCAGCATTTGGATTGTGGGAACAGGAAGTTGGGATCTTTTCCCAGATCTTTTCTTACACAGAAATTCATTAAAGGTCTTTTCTTTTTTCCTGGTGCTCACCTCATTTCATCTATGCTGCCACTTTTTTTCAGAAAAGTGGTGTTTATCTTATGGATTTGTTCACTTATACTGCAAACCAATCCAATCCAAATAATGAAAAATCACTTACCAATGTAGTAAGATAGTTTGCTGCATCAAAGAAGAAATGTAGAGTACTGTGGTGCATTCCTCAGCTTGTATAAAACAGGAAGGGAAAGGCAGTCTTCATTTATCTGTGTGAGGTAGAAGTATCTGCCTTTTATTTAAATTACCTTTCTATTGTGATTATTTGAATATACAGATAGTAAAGGCTGTAACCCTGCTGTGATGATCTTCTAGGCAAGTCAGACTGACCATAGCAGAGCTTGTTTGGAAGCTGAAATTTTAAATGAGCACACATGCTTTTTTTTTTTTTTTTTGTACTACCATTTTCAGTTAGTACTTTATTATCTAGTTTTGTAGACATGAGGGAGCAAATAAATGTTAAGCAAAGGTCTGAATCAACTGTGTGAGGAGTCTGGGTGAAAAGGAAGTGAAGTTTCCAGGCAGTGTAGTCTATCAAAAAGTTTTTCAAAGCGTTTGAAATTACTGTTAACTTTTACAAGGTCAGTTTTGCACTCGTCTGTCTTTGCTCTGAGTTTAATGTTATCAAAAAGCAAATCAAACCAAAATACATTCCCTTAACATCATATTTGCCTCGATGCTGCCCTTCTAACGTCTTATCTTGGTTTTGTTTCCAAGGGCAGAGCAGAGCAATTTCCCGGAGGAAAGCCGTGCCATGGCTGCCTGGGTGAAACAGCTGGCGGTGGCAGCAGTGCTTGCCCTGGCTGATGCTCAGCTGCCGAAGCCAGCACGGGCCCCTCTGGTGCTGCACAAGCCCTTCATGGTTGTGTGGAACGCGCCAACGGAGCAGTGCAGGCTGCGGTACAAGGTGGACCTGGATCTCGGTGTGTTTGACATTGCATCCAACATCAATGAGACTCTGAGTGGATCCAATGTGACCATCTTCTATCACTCTCATTTGGGATACTATCCCTACTACTCAGATAACGGAGATCCTGTTAACGGAGGGGTGCCCCAGAACGAAAACCTTATCAAACACCTTAGCAAAGCAAAGTCTGACATTGACTACTGCATACCCCTGAAAAAATTTCAGGGACTTGCAGTCATTGACTGGGAAAACTGGAGACCCCAGTGGGATAGGAACTGGGGCAATAAAAGCATTTACAGAAATAAATCTCTCGAAATTGTTAGAAGACGGCATCCTCGGTGGTCGGAGGACAAAATTAGGAAAGTGGCTAAAGAGGAATTTGAAAATGCTGGCAGGAGTTTTATGAATAACACCATCCTTCTGGCTGAGCATATGAGACCAAATGGTTTGTGGGGTTACTATCTTTACCCAGATTGTTACAATTAGGATTACAAAGAACACCCCCAAACATACACAGGGAAGTGCCCACCCATTGAGTCTTTCCGCAATGACCTCCTGCTTTGGCTGTGGAAGGAAAGCACTGCTCTCTACCCTTCTATATACCTGGATTACATACTGAAGTCAAGCCCAAATGCACTCAAATTTGTTCACTATCGGGTTAAAGAGGCAATACGTGTTGCCTCAATTGCCAGAAAAGACTATGTTTTGCCTGTGTTTGTTTACTCCAGACCATTTTATGCCTACACTTTTCATGTTTTAACAGAGGTAAGACTTCTTTCAAAATTTAGAAATTAGAAATATTCCCTTAGAAAAAAACATGTTCTAAAAGCTTTTCCTGTATAAAAGAACTTATGCATTTGTTTTTCTTATTTAAGGCAGCCCCCTGAGAGGAAGTACTGTAGTCAGGGTACAAAACTGTATGCCTTTCAAGAGTTAATATTGCAGTGGTTTGGTCTACCTCAAAACATTGGATATTTTTAATGGAGGTAGTTTAGAAATAAAGTTTAGAAATAAATATATTCCTTAAGGAAGTAATTAATTTCGATACTTTAATTCTTCAGGGGAGCTTGTGAAATGAGCTTGACAGATTTTGTGAAGTTTAAAATTAGTGCAATGGAAAGATAAACTTCCATGAGAAAGGACCCTCAGGGCTTTTTTGTTTCTTTATGCAAATGTAAATTCATTCTGTATAGAAATAAACTAGTCAAGTAAAGTAATCTGTCCTGGAGTTCCTAACTCCTGCATGATGAACATTGGCCATCTGTCTCACTTTCCAGAACTACATCATCTTCATGTCCAACATTTACTGCTAAACTGTAGAGCCCTTTTATCAAAGAAACCCAGTTTTTTAGTCATGCAATGTTCCATCAACCAGTGATCATGTGCAATAAATATGTAGTGGACATAACACTGATGGTAAACTATATATGTGCAAATCTCAGACTTTCTGGATATGTAATGATGATTGTTGCTCTGGCTTTGCTTGTGCACATAATAGGGATGCACAGACACTTATTCATTTCTCTAATGAAATGTTGCCTCAAGTGCAAAAAGTTTTTCTTTGGTTTCTATCAATTTCATGAAAAAGGAGAAAATCTGGGACAGGGAACTCCTGAAAATAACACTTTGATTACAAAAGGCATCTGGGGGTGCCCCCTCCCTTTATTTTAAGGAGAACTGCATGGGACATTTGTTCTAATGCTGCCAGAGACAATTCTTGACTCAAGCCAGAACAAAAAAAGGGAGAGAAGTGGGAAGGGAAAAGGCAAAGTTGAGTCCAGCAAACCACAGGCTGTGGAGCCCTTCAGCCTGGAGCTGGAGCTGAGGAGATCCCTGAGAGCCTAAGAAATGTTTCAGGCTGACCCCAGGAGGCAAATGCTACTTTCAGGCTTCCCTGCAAAGCAAATTGTACATAGAAGTAATTAGGAATTTGGTCTGATTCATTTTCAGCAACAAGGAACTCTCTGGAGCTGTGCTCTCTGTGGAAATCACAGGTGCTAGCTGACTCAGAAATCATGGGCAGATAGGCCAGTCTGGTCCTGAAGGCAAGGAGTCACTGGGTTCAATACAGGCAGAATGTCACCTAGAACACCTTCACTGAAAAACTCAAGCTAGGAAATACATAAGAATTCTTCAGATGCATTCTGTAAAAATACATTATTATAAAATTAATTAGTCCCTTGATCCATATAAAAATACCATGTTAGTGAAAGCGATGAAAACTATCATGCTGTTACCAGTTATGTGTGAGTTCAAAATCTGTGGTGGTACATAATTACCTTAGTTTTACCTTTTCTGAACAGTGCAGTGGTAATTTGGAGTGATGTTCCTCTCAGGTTACATTCTTTAACTCACCAGTCTGTTTTCCTGTTGCATGTCCCCATTTACTTTTGGATGCTTTAAAGTTTGCTTTACAGTTCTGTAGCCAGGAAAGATCTTTGCACGGCCAGAGAAACATATTTGGATTATGCTTCACTCCACATTTTCTGAAAAGGACAGCACAGGCCGGGTATTCAGCATGTGTCCAGACTACACACATCATCTGTGAGAACAGCTTGGGGTCTGACAGGAACTTGCAGGGTCGTATTTAAAAACCTTCTCTATAGAAATGATCCAGAAAATAATGTTCTTGTATTCTTTCATAGCCCTGGAGCCACTGGGATAGTTAAAATGTGGTTTTGTATGTTCAGGCTTTGGACTAGATTGGAGCTTCTCATCTGACCCATGCCATGCCCCTAAGTGATGCTCATGAAGTTACAAACAAGGCATGAAACCTCTGAGCTCCAGAAACAATGTGCATGAAGGTGAAAAGGAAAGGTCCCAGGACAATGACATCCAGGCTAATGGCCACAGAAAAACTGGGAGAGTGGGCAGTTGGGATAGTTACCTGACCTCTGATAGGGATTGGGCCAGGACAGCCACAGCCTTGCTCCATCAAGCTGTGCAAGACCTGTACTTTCTATTCCAACAGAAACACTACTGATATTCCAGACATGTGTGCAAGCCCCTCTGTACACAGGGTTTATGTGAAATTGCACAATGGAGTCAGCAAAATCTGTATGAGTCAGAGTCACTGAGGGAGAATCACTCATCTATCAAACCTTGAGAAAGATGAAAAGCCCAGGTCCCAGACAGAGTTGTAGCTGTCTGTGCTGTACCTTTCACCCTGACTGCATCTGGAAATCAGGTGAGTTGTGCATAAGGTGTCTGAGAAATGAATCCTGCTTTTTATCTTGGAAACAATATATAAATTCTGAATTGGGATCCAAATCATTATGAAAGGTTTCTGTATTTGCTAGAAATGGGTACAAGAAGTTTGCCATCTGTAGGGTATTTAGAAACTTTCTGCTCAGACAATTCACTACTAAGCATGCGGGAGAGGGAAGTCACAAAGTAGCATCTGTGCTTCCTGACTAGATGGCTGAAGTCATTAATAAAGCAGGATGACCACTGACAAATGAATAATAATGGATAACAATCCTGTGCTTCCCCTACAGATAGTCTTCTCTGATGACCAGGTGTGCATGTGTACAGAGAGCAACCCCTGCAACCATCCCAGGCTTGAACTACCATTGCTGAATAGAGAAAACTATTGTCTGTAACTAAGGCTCCTCAAGATTACAGATATACTTATTTTTCTTTCCTCAGCATGTAACAAGGACTGACTGTCTTGTTTCATCTCGAGTTCCAAAACTGATAGTTTAGTTCACCCCCTATTCTTTTTAGGTCCAGTGCAGTGACCTGGATAATCTAAATACAAAGAAACATTGACAGACACTACAGCCTCCTCTTCCCTGCCAAATCAGCTGTCAGTTTGGGGATAGCCCAGCCTAGTCTTGAAGACCTTAGGTAGTTGCACACTGCCCCCAAAAGCTTGAACAAGAATGAGCATCACAAGGGAAGACGCTTTGGTGACTTGTTAATAAATTGGACAAATATCAGTTGCCAGTGTCTGATACAAGGAACAGATTAAGATTCTCCACCTAGAGAATTGCTAAGATATACATATTTAAAATACCTAATTTTTTTTTAATTGCATGTTTTCTTCCATATGAGGCTTTTATTACACTCTCAAAGAAGAACCATGCCAGTTAGCCCCCACTAATGCCAAGCTGTGCTGTGTGAGAAGGGGCACTTGGTTCAGCCCCAAAACCAGGACTGCTGTGTCTGAGGCTGCTGGTGGAGCTCATGTGCCTCACTCAGTTCTTCATGGAGACACCTCCTTATCTCTGGCCCAAATTTGCCCCTCTCAGCTGTTAGGAGAGGCACATATATTTCCCTTTCTCAAAATACCTAAATGAGGAACTAAACCTTTATTTCCTAACCCTGTCTGTGGCAGAGGAGGAGGAAGCAGGGGTGGTGCCTCCCTCTTTGTATGACCATCCACTGGTCAGAGTGCCTGCCTCTGGTGCAGAAGCTCTTGGCTCTGTTCTCTTCCCAACCTTCTCAGGATGAACCCAGCACCCTGTGTCAGGCACCACAGACAAGTTAAGGAATCATCAGACCAAAAAGAACAAGCGATCAGAGAGCAAAAATAAAAGCGAGGGTACAACCTCCTGTCCACAGGTCATTTGAGGAAGAGTCCTTCTTTATTGATGGGTTTTGAGGTACTTAGCCTGACACATTCATTTACTGAAAGACATACCTATGCCTAGAAATGACAGTCAGAAACCTTATGTCTTTTCTTGTGAGCAGGTTACCTAATTATTAACACAAATTTATCATAAACTGTGGTTGGGTTCCCACTTACTTATCTTTCTCTCCTTTGAACCTTCATTGAGCTGGTGCAAAATGAAATGGCATCAGACAGAGACATCATCTGAAATTCATGATGAGTGTAACCCTCTCTGGAAGGTTATCTGGAGATTATGTGTCAGACCAGCTCTTCCTATTTCTCTCTTCTTCTGGGAAAGGACTCAGCACTTGACCTTTGTTTCAAAGAATACAAAAAGAGGAAATGTAAGGTGTAAGGAAAATGTTTAAATGAAGTCCTATACTATATTTTTGTGGGGAACTGCTGCTTTCACCAGCATCTAGCACCTGTGCAGGTGTTGTAAGAGTCCTTTAAGAATCCCTAGGAAAAACATACCTTCCAAGAAATTGCCAACTTTTGGCCTTAGTGCAAGATAAGTGCTGAATTTCTCAGTGTTGGCAAGGTGGTAATTCTGGATTGCAGGAAAGTGGAAGAGTAGGTACCTCGGACTTAAGTGTGAAATTATCAGTGCCATTGGACTTCACATACCTAGAGGCCTAGATGAACTTTAAGGACTAATTTTGTCAGTTTTATATCCATATCAATTAGACATGAAGTGCTGTAATCTTTCTGTGGATCCAATAAAAGTAACAAAAGAAAAATGTAGAATACAAGGTTACAAATACTAGATTGACTAACTTCTGGTCAAGCACTCTAATTCCCAGAGGATATTACTTACAAAAAGTTTATGTCAGTGTTTGCTCAGGTCTTAGTTGATCCAGCAATGCTAAATATTGATTGATTATTTATTCTGGATGTGTGATAAGTTTTAATTTATTTGTTAATGAGATATGAAATGTGTTAGTACAAAATCACTCAATTGTCATGTGAGTAATATAGAATCACAGTCCAGCCTTTGTATCTGGGTAAACTTTATAAAATGGGTTGCAGATGATGAGGGCCTGGGAACCCTCATTACCAACACATCAGACTAATTCGCACTCTTTTATCATTTGATATTTTACCATTTGATCTTTAATCAACATACTTTTTTTTTTAACTGATTATTTAATTAATTCCTGTAGGAAATATCCCTCCTCCTTAACCCGCTTGAAAATAACACTTGCAGTCCACACCACTATCCTTTAAACTGTACTACTGGCCTGTACACTTTTAAGAGTAATGACAGTCTCTAAAAGTGTTTGGGTGATCAGCAGCAACACAAGATTCAGACAAGCCCAGTTATACTTTAAATCACTCTGAACTCTGCACTAAGAGCCAGTAGGCAAGCTCTGCTCTTCCAGACTTTTGCAGGTTCTCCTGAACTGTTTTGTCCAACCTTTAGTAAAGGGTCAAAGCCCATGCTCACTCTGAATTCTCTATAATTGTCTTCAACTCTTCAGTGGATTCTCCCTTTCCCACGACATTTATTTGTGCTTTTTTATATCTCTCAAGCCACAGATGTTTCAGGAATGGTAACTTCATAGCTATGTAGTGATAAATCAAGAGGCCCACTTACACAGAGGAATATACTATTTAGTAGTAACTAAAAGTAACATGGTACTTCCACTCTGTAATTTTGCTTTTTTAAGGTTCCACCACCATACTGAGATAATTTGGCTGGTATTTTTGATTGTTCTCTAGTTAAAGAGTTGCAAAGACTGTAGAAAAAGCCATCAGTATCTCTTTAAAGGAATTTTTCTCTTTGTCAAATTGAGAAATATTGTAATGTCTGTTATTACAAATTCTTATCAGGAATTACTTTTTAATCAACTATTGGAGACAGAAATTGTTTTAGATGTAATTGATTATGCCTTGAAATTTGGGAGAAGTTGTTCCTTCCTACATATTTTTGAAGATTTAATTGCATTTTTCTGGACACAACATTCATAATCTCAGAGAATGTCTTTAAGACACTTGCCAGATACATTGCCATGCTGTTGGCAAGGCACTGGTGACCCCTGTTCGATGCTCAGGCTGCTCTGATAGAGTTGTACTTTTGCTATTGCCACAACTCAGCTCCTTATTGGTTCAATTCTACAAGTGAACATGGTTAAAGCAGCATGCAAATATGTGTGCTTTTGTTTTTTTCCCCTCGCTTGTCACTTGTAGCAGGGAGAGAGGTTCAATTTTCAAAGATATGTTTTTTGGACTAATGGCACTCATGTTGGTAGAAAGAGCAGCCCTGTAACTCTGTTGGCATGGCTAAAGCAGTGAGAGTTAGACCCCTGCCCAAAACCTACCAACTGCAACTAGGGACTGCAAGGGTGATCCAGTGAGGTGTGATCACACTTACTATCACTTGCAAAAATGTACCTATGTAGGTTTGGTAATCATTCAGAGAGTAGTAGATAAAATAGATCACTAAATTCTTACTCCACTGGCTTTGTTAGAGAAACCCTTGTGAAAAAACTATAAGGACTTCATTATTTAGTAGGCACACTGGTGAATTCCACCAATGCAAACACAGAAGAGCTTCCTAAACTAAACAGTGATTTAATTGTGAAGAATACACCATAGGACCAATGTTGCCTCTGGGGAAAAAAAAGAAACGGGGCCCATATCCCAGTGCTTTTTTACTTTTACTTTTGCATATTTTTTTTTTCTCATGTGTAGATTTGGCCTTCTTTTTCAGAGGGATCTTGTCAATACCATTGGGGAAAGCGCGGCTCTGGGAGCAGCTGGGGTTGTTCTCTGGGGCAGTATGCAATACGCCAGCTCAAAGGTAGGTCACAGCAGTTTGCCACTTCTTAGGAATCACCTCAGTACCTCTTCTGACACCACACTCTCCACAGCACCCATCTACCTTTATCAGTGTCATCATACAACAACTGAGGACCACGGCTCAGTACTACTTCAGGTCTCATTAGTTCTCTTAGGCTGAGAAGTCCTGTTGCTTCAGAGCACATTGCTTAGGGCAGGTCATTTGTAGCTCAGTGGAATAATGAGTCTAGGTGAGGAAAAAGACATGTTTCAAAAATATGCCATGCAAATATAAGCACAGCTTGTTTTACAGTGTTCTACCTTGTAACTATGGCAGTTATCCAGGTTGACTGGGAAGGAATGGAATCTGGAGGTGAGGTATTTTCTCCAGATGCTAATGTTGAAATAATGGAAAATAATGTCACAAGACAAGCCCTAGCTACTTCTCCCAGGTTCTTCAGACTTTCACAAATAAACCTTCTTGAGGAGATGGGAGGCAGCACTGGAGTTTCCCAGGAGGCATGGTAAGATAGCCCCCATTCCTAAACCTGGGCTGGGCTTTGATGTCCACTCTGCTTTTCATGCAGTCTGCTTTCCTACTCCTGAATTCTCCAGCAAAGTACCACAGACTTGATCAGAGGAACCAAGAGATCAGAACTGGAACTTTCTAGCTGCTGTTGCAGCAATTTCTGTGTTGGTTTATGAAAATTAGGTGGCTGCTGGTAAACTGAAAGTATTGGAGTGATCACGGCTGGAGTGGTGACTTAATTTGTGCTTTAAAACCTGTTAGTTCCATGCACTTCTCCTAGTCAGCAGTTACCAGAAATCGCTACTTAAGGAATCAGTCTAAGATATGAACCATGTAAACTCTTTTTCTTCTTCTTGGGACTCCTCCCTTGTCTTACACTCTATGTTCCTACCAGGCACTCAAAGGGAAGCTATAGTAGAGGTCAATACTTTTCTAATCTTACCCGTGGAAATAAACTCATTTAAACCAAATAGATCACTCCAGTATGTAATTCCAACAAGATTTATCTCAATGGATTACCTTAGGAAAGAACAGTTTAGTACTAGCATCTTTTTAGATATAGTAAACTTGGACATAGTGCTAGATACAGAGAAAAGTGTCATGGTCTTTTATAATTCACAGGAGAGCTGCTTAGCCGTGAAGAGATACATTGATGGACCTTTAGGACATTATGTCATTAATGTCACCTCAGCAGCCAAACTCTGCAGCAAGGTCCTGTGCAAGAAGAATGGAAGATGCATCCGCAAAAACAGCGACTCTTCTGCTTACCTCCATTTGTCACCCGCTGATTTTGAGATCCACCACCGTCACTCAGAGAGGGGCCCCAGCTTCCATGTGACTGGTGAACCCAGCCTGGAGAGTGTTGAAGTCATGAAGCAGAGATTTATTTGTCAGTGTTACCAGGGCTGGACAGGAATATTTTGTGAAATGCCTGTTCAAAGGCTATTGGAGCGCTGGGTTCATGTAGTGTTTAGTAGATCAAGAAAACAAAGCCTTTTTATCCTCCTCCTAGGAGCCATGCAGCTTCTTCTGATTTGTTCTACACATTAAGGTCTTCTAAGGCAGTGCAAGGGAATAAAAAATGGTGCCTCTAACAGTTCTGTTTCTTAAAAAAAATTTAGTGCAAAGGGAAAAGGCATTATTGATAAAATAAATTTATTCTGTTTTAGTAATTTTCCTCTCCTGGAACTTTTTTACTTTTTTAGATATTAAAAATTTTGAAAGCATTTTTTACCAGCTCCTTTGCTCCTACCTTGTGTTTCACTCATATTTTCAACAGATAAAGGTTCTGTTGTTGCAGTGGAAGTTTTAGCTGAGGAAAAAAGTTGAATGAACTTGTACAAAGATTCAACCATGTAGAAGTTTAAAAAGAAGAACACAGAACTACTTTATTTTGGGGCTGGGTGACTTAACATGGTGATGAGGAGACTCTTGTGGACCAGGGGCTGGGAACTCTTCTCTACAGCTCTTGCTGAAATCAAGTGGTACATTGTGTAAGTAGCTACACTGTGCCCAGACCCACATCCACTGATTCTACTGCTTCTGCATAAGCAATGTGAAGAGTATAGAGTTATACATCAGCACACAGTTTCAAAAAATTATATTTCAGTATTCCACAGCCTAATTTGATTCATGTTACTTCTAGAAGTATTGGTATTTTCAGCACTAGTATTGTGCCATTGGTTGCAAAGATACTGTTTGACTGAACATCTCTGCAATTACTTTTAGTCGTGGGGATTCTGAGCTTTGAGAGCAGCACTGGCAGCAGGCACCCAGCAGCACTTCTGCCTGAGCAGGAAATAGGGAAGTGTTCCTTTGCTCACCCCAAACCCCTGGGGAGGAGGCACCCCTGCTGCCTTTGGAGCTGCTGCAGGTCTTGCAGGTCTTTGCCTTCTGCTGCCTGGTCAATGAGTGGGGAATGAGAACAGGCTGACAGATCCTACTGTCACTGTGTGTTTCCCTCAGCAGGTCAGGAGAAAATGAAGAACTCTATTAATTGAAATATTTTGGCTTGCAGCTTTTGGCTTCAGATGAGAACCTCTCTGAAGGTGGTATAGTTTAATGAACTACTGATTACTGGCTAATTTAGTGTCCATAACGCACTGTCCTGTCAGGCTGTGCCATGCCCCTTTGCAGTTATTCATTGGTTCATGTTCATATGTGAACAAGTGTATTCTATCAAAGACCTGTCTTCCACATAGCCTTTCAATGTAACAAACAATGGATGCCTTCACTGAATTGAAGACAAGCCCAAGGAATTCCCTACACCTCTCTGACTTCCTAAAATAATTTTATTTGAGGTTTTTGTATGATGCGTTGAACTGATTATTGTTCCAGGTCATGGACACAGACATTAATAAGAAACCAACATGTGGATCTAAGACTTTTTTTTTGCCATTACTAGTGTCTGTATTGATCATCTTTGGCCTGACTACATTGCTCATATCACACTCTACCCTATTCCTGTAGTATTTGATTAAAATCAGCAAGGCTACATGAAGCAGATACTCAACTGTGTAAGGAGGTCTGAATCTGTCTCTTACCCAGGCCCCCTTCTTGAGACTGTCCTAAATTACTTTAAACATTAACAGGTTTCTATGAATTATAATCTGCTGTATTCTATGTAATCTTCTTATCTCTGAACATTTCTCCATGGTAACCCCACATACCAAAAACTGTCTTTGTTCTGTGCAGACCAGATTTACAGCTGGTGAGAAAGGTGATGCTCAGATTCACTAGAGCCAAAGATCCAGCTCATTATAGTCCTGCAGTGGGTGTTAAGCCTGCCTTTAAACCTAGACACTGAAATTGAACAGACTTCAGTCAAGTAGAGGCTGAGTGACTTGGGGCCTATAGTGAGTCACTGTAATGTCATGTGATGAGAAGCTCCAGGAGAGCTTTGCCACTGACCTTTTGCTTTGTAATGTGTAACTGCAATGGATGACAGCAAAAGTAAAGGTAAAAAACTCCCTTATTTTGGTGGGGGAATGGATTAAAATTAAAGTTTAGAAAAACTGACAGCTATTAAGAGCTAAGCCTTTAAATTGAAGTTGTGTTTACCTTATAAATACATACATACATATATTATATATATATATTCTGCTTTAGCTTCTTTATTCAGTTCAGATTTTGTTAAACTTCAGTGAAACTTACCCATACTTTAGTATCTCAAGAGCATAGAAACTATTAGCCCAGTTTTGCTAAATACCTGTCACCAATATTGCTCTGTATTTAAACTGGATGCTCCTGGTTTGTGCAATGCTGTCCCATAGAGCTGGAGTGAAAATGTCATAATGTTTATGCACTGTGTCAGTGAAACGTGTTTATCAAATGTTCTGTGCCACTTCCTAATGCGTTTTCATTATTTCTGTATGCTTATAAGAATAAATGACATTGAGACTTAAATAGACAATTTATTTGTGTAGCACAAATTCAGTTAAACTGACAGGAGGTCTTTATCAGCTAAAGTTCTGGTAATTTGTGGGAAATTGCTAAACAAATGCTGTGGATGAAGTGTCCATGTTCCTGATTCAGTCTGTGGTGTATATTCTGTATGAGGAAACACTCGTAGAGATGTGTACAAGTACATAAGGCTCTGTCAGTTTATGTCGGGTCTGAATTCGTCCAGGGGTTCTTCTTTAGCCTAGGGTATGATTTCACAGAGAAGAGTGTATGAGTGTCTGTGGTAGTACATCTATCTGGACACAAAGGCTTTTGAATTTGGGTCATATATTTCTGTCAAGAACTGTGAGTCCAGTTTTGCATCTGCATCACTAGGTTGTCTTAAGTAGAAGAGCAAAATCAGAATTTGGTCTGGGTTTCTTAATAGTTATGGAAGGAATCAAGTATCTAAGTGAAAGCAATTTTACAATTTCTTTTCTATTTCACCAAATTAGAGCCCTTTCTTTTGTAAAGAAAACAAAATTTACCATAAGACAGTGTCCCTGGAAGAGGTGGAGTTGGAGGTAGCTCTACTGCTGACCAAGGACAGGCAGAAGTTGCACACAGGAATGTAAGGTATCTCATGTCTTGAGTGTCCCTATGTGGGACCACCAACTACACCAGCCAGTAGCAAAGTCAGGATGTATTTGATTCCTTAGGTCCACAGTTAAGTCACCTCCCAGGAGAGGGTCACTGTGGGGTGCTGCTTCAGTACCCTTTACCAGGGAGAATCCAGGGTGGGATCATGCCAGGTTGGCTGGAAACTGATGCTGGGCAGGACCCAAGAAAATGCACTACCTTGCATGTACCACATGGTGAAACATGAAATACAGTCAAAACCTTGGTAACAAACAATTTTTTGCTTCAGTAACCCTTAAATTAATACTACTATTAAAATTAAGCTATGAACTAATACAGGTTGCATGGTCCAGTCTTTGGGGAGACATGATCCAGCATGTACCTGTAGTACAACTCCTAGGAGAGGGGAGAGTTTGAAGCAGCAGAGAACATTTACAATGATATCTTTAGCTAGAACCAGTTCTTAAACCATAGTTGATCCTGGGAAACAGATATTGATTTCCAGAGGCAACAGAAATAAAGATTTGATTTATTTTATCTGAACCACTTCTACTTCAAGATGATCATGGACCCAGACCCCAGTTCTTACCAAATGCTGAGCTGTAGAGCCCTCTAATTAGCTGAGGATAAGCAATACCAACATTGAGGATAAGCAGTACCAAAAGACTGACAGACTTTCAGCTTTTATCAAGTTTTCTGATTTAGTACTCAAAAACTTTGAAATTTGGGGAAATATTATGCTCATTTCCTATTTCTGTCTCACCACAGCTGGGTGTTGGACTTAATAAAATTCATATTTTGAGCAACTCATAAAATATAGAAAGCCTGGGACCGATTTTGTTCCACTTCATTCTGACTAGTAAATGTGTGGGATTGTGGTTCCAACTTGATCAGCTTTAGATGTCACTGGCATCTCCTTTCCCCTCCCAGCCTTTCCTCTCACTCCCATCCATCCATGATGGGGTGCTTGTGCTGCCACAGCTGCTCAGGGACCCTTGACCTAATCTAAATTGGGAAACCATCCAGGTCAAATGTTCTCTTGTTAAAATAAAGGTGCTTTCCCACAAGGCTTTTTTTCTAAAAGTCAGATTAATTCCTCTATCTGACTCATTGTTTTGCCCATAATGTTGAGCCAGGGCTAAGGAAGCAGACAAAACCCACAAGGAAGTGGTAACAAAGCCATAAACCGAGTGCTGTCACCCAAGACAATAAACTGTGAGTAGGCAGCCTTGGTATGCAGTTGGCAGGATCAGTCCTGGCTCAGCCAGCCCGTGCCCCAGGCCTGTGTGGCAGGGAAGGGCAGTGCCTGCAGCCTCTGCCCTCCTCCCTGCCTCCATGGGCGGCAGCGGGCAGCACATCCATCCAAGCATGGGGACACTGCCATGTCAGGGCACCTGCTGGACTCCCCAAAAACTGAGGGCTCCTTGCAGTGAGTGATCAGCCCAGGCCTTGGTGCCTCACCAGATGCCAAAGTCAGGATAAGTAAAACTTTCCTGGTGTGGCCACGCTCAGGAGCAAGGATATTTAATGCGTTTTCTGAAGTGTTCTTTTGCCACTGAGTCTTAAGGTTGAAAAAAGATGAGAAAGGCTTCCTGGCTGAACATAATCATGTGGCTTTTTTGTGTTTCATCAGCTTTTTCCAAATGCAGCATTCTTGGCTAGGTCTTTGTAAAAATGGGAATGATGGGATTGTATAAAAAGAAGCTCACAGGTCTCACCAATGAAAACAACAGAATGAAATCTCAGACCAGTTTGGATTTGTCATGCTGACATAAATATGCTTTTGCCTACAAATTTTATTTTAAAACTCCTTGCTAAGATAAAAAAAAAGTTGCTTAAATTAAAAATTACGTAAGTTTTGCGCTGAAACCATTTGTTGTGATAATGAATTAAATTTGCACATCATGCAAAGATACATATGAAAGTTTTTTGCCAAAGAAACTGTGATATGCTTAAGATGCTGTGGCAGCCACAACTTCTCTTTTTTTACCTTTCAGGAAAACTAATTTCCTGTCAATCTGTGCCAGACNTGACTAGGAACCGTGCAGCTTCTCCGATGCAAAAGTTCTGTTCTTCTAAAAGCCTAAGGTAAAACAATGCTGTTACATATTGCTTAATGAATTTAAAGCCCCTGAGTTGTTCTCACTCAGCCATGGCACCATCTGCCTTCCACATACCATAGCAGGAGGCAGTAAGGAGCAGCTAGAGGTCCCATTAAGAAAGAGGGGAAAATTCCTTTGGTGGCTTCCCAAGTTAAGTTCGATTTAACTTTGAAAGTTAACTTTGCTGCTTTCAACGGTTACAATATACCAGATTATCCCTTGTTGAATGTCAACAGAATAATTCCACAGTAGCATTTTACTGATTCAAGGAATACCTTGTCTAAGCTCCAGTAAGAAAACAAGGGGCTATGTGAATGTGTGTTGATATCCAAATACATCTAGGTGCACATGTAAATGAGAGTATGCATGGTCATACTGTGATGCATGTGTCTGAGTTTGACTCAGAAGCAGCAGAACAATTCTGAGGGGTGTGAGGCTTTGTTTTCTGCCTGGCAGGAGCAAGCTTGGAGCAGTTGCATAACCTTATAGCCTGGCACGTGTGGCCTGCGCTGCTGTGCGGATTATATCTATTATGTAACCCCTTTTATACAGGAAGCTAACAGCATTTAACAAGCTAAAAATAAGCAGACTTCCATAATTTCAAGCAACGGTATTTTAAACTTCACTTATGTGGCTGCTTCTATTTCAACATTAAATTTGGCCTCTTCAAAAATTTTATTGATTTTTTGACTAGGGGGATATTTTAACAAACTGGCAGCCTGTTTTCTCAGGGAAAGTCAGAGCTCCTTTGTCATTTTCCCATTACAGAAAGAACTTTCCTAACTTTCATTTAAGGTGCTCTCCAATGTCTATGAAAACAAAGCAGCCTAGAGCATCAGTCCTGCTTTTTTCCCTCAGACAGTCAAGAAGTCTGAGAGTTGTGGGCAATTTTTGTGGGAAAAAATGATGTTTGTTTTCATGGTGGTAATAACCTGCTCAGTCAATTAGACAGCAGATTATTAAGAGCATTTCTTGTATTGCTCCTTCCAATGCTGAGTTTGCATGGTAGAACTAAAATCATTTAGTTTTTCCCTCTGCTGAAGGTGCTCCTTACCTTGGCTTTGTGTCTGCTTTCCCTTTGTGCTGTGGAAACCCTGCAGGGCTGACACCTCCCTCCTGCACTGCAACATGGTCAGTGGCTCATGCACACAGAGGACAGCTGGGTTTTTTTGGTTGACATTTGCATTCACCTTGCATTGTTACCCTTGCCCTCCGTGTGTGGCTGCACTTGCCTGTCCCCATCATCATGAGAAGTGAGCATTTTGCTGACCTGGGGATCTGCCTCTCCATTTCTGTGCATGGCTCCCAATAGGGGTGCTCGAAAAGGCTCATGCCAGGTACTGCCTCTCCCTTGCTGGGCTGTCTTAGCTCTGTGGGCACAGGGGATACCCAAAGCACTGGCAGGGCAGTCTGATACAGGATTTTTTGTACATGGGACACCCCAGTGCCTGGTAACAATGCTGATCTTCCTCTAGTGGGACCCAGGGGTGGGGGAACACTGTCCCCAGGCAAGATGCAAACTGGCCTTGGTAGGGACAGGACAGAGGCAGGGCCACTCACTTCTCTATCAAAGGTGCTTCCTCAAGCTTTGTAAAACTGAGTCAGGCTCAAAGATCCCACAGAGACCTTGAGTACCTACAGTGGAAAGTGATGCTCTTTGCTTGGGATTAATTAATACAAGCATGCACTGAAGTCCTTGGGAAGCTTTGGGCTGCTCCTTGGACAAGTATGCTTTTCTTAAGTGTCAGCATCAAACTTTTTTGTGTGGAATTTGGGCATTTTTTTCTATCTCTAGAAGTAGGGAGGAAAGAGAAAAGCCCTCCCTGGGCCTCCATAGGAATTCAGGTACTGATACACCTCGATTTAGAAGGATTAATGTTTTGGAAGCATCCTTATTATATTCGTATCTCAGCAGCAATTCTCAGGTTTGGGCATACTTGGATTAAAAACCAATAACCTGATTTCACTGAAGATGCTAATTTGAGTGGCAGAACTACCTCAATTTTCACATTAACCTCACCAGAAAACAATGTCCTATTTTAATTTTGCTTTGATTTCTCCTCTCTTAAAAGGGCACAACCTCATCTGCTGTAAGATGGTTTATCATCATGGACTTGGAGTAGCTGAAAAGCAGGCATGAAATATTCATGTTTGCTTTGTTCCACCCTTGGAATTTTCCTTTTAGACTGGTGTTAGTCCATTATTTCCCAGCACCCACCAGCTGCTGTAGGGACTGTCAATAGCAGCTCCTCAAAATATCCCCTCTGTGCTCCTTGCAGTGAGGCAGCAGGTCCTGTGGCAGCTGATGAGAGCTAGATGGAAAGGCACTACAGGGGCACGGCCACTGAGAGAGGCTCATTAGGTTTGTTCAAAGTCTCCATCCATACACGAGCCTCACTGAGGTTTACACGACCCCTGGCTTAAAATAATTGCAATAATCCCTTAGACTGACAAAACCGAATGGTTGTATTTTCTGCAGCACTAACATTTAGCTCTAATCTAATGCTCAGCTGGTGGGGATGAAAAAATCAAACGGGTTTTTTTTTGTTGTTGTGTTACAGCTATTCTGTAGGAGTAGGAAGAGCGGAATGTCACCCGTGTCTGCTGGTGCTGAGTGCAAGCTGTAATCACTCCACTGCATGTGTGGGTGCTTGTTCTGCTCAGTTTGGGGGCAGATCTTACCCTACTTCAAATACACAGCAGCTCTGCTGGACCCCCAGGAAGGGTGGTGGGAGGAGAGTCAGCTCCTTTCTGTTGCACACAGCTAACCTCCTTTAATTTCTATGAGAAGGACACACTCGGAACATTGAGCATCACTGGTTTAGTTTCCAGATGGGATTTGCCTTGCAATGTCATCAGGGAAGTGGGCAGAGGGGAAAGCTGCTCTCAGTTCAGCACAATTTGAAATGCTATGAGGAGTTAGAGAGGCAGAGGGAGAGCCCAAGCAGCTCTGATGCTGTTAAATGGGCTCCTACATTTTTCCTGACACAGCCTGAAGTCAGGTGCCTGGCTGTGCTGTGTCGTGCTCTCTGAGCACATGCCCCATCTCCTGCTCTTTGCTGTCTGGGTATTTTGAACTACAGGTAAATGAGCAGTGTGGCAGCAAACCTGGGCATCCTGGCAGCCAGCTGAAGCCCACTCCTGAACACAGTGTTCATGTCTTGAGGCTGATGTACCCTCAAAGAATGTGAAACTTCTTGCTGTGCACATGGTGTAATCCATATGATTTTTTTTTAATATGCTATACTCCCTGAAGACAATTGAGTAGCAAAGCAGCCTAATCAGGCTGTTTTAGAACTCAGGCCACTGTGCTGATTCTATAGTGTAAGCATGCAAAATATAGCTCCTAGTGTAAAGGCTACCATCTTTGGAAAAGGCAGGTTCTGGAAAACCTTTGGGCTTAAAATAGGTGGAAAACTGTGGTATTGACCACTGAGAACCTTGTAGGGCTGGACATGGGCCAAAGAGACTTTGTGACTACTTCAGTGTGTGCCAGAAAATGACCCAGTCACTGGCACCAAGAGCATGAGGAAAGTACAAGCTAAGTATAAGGATTGCTTCTATGGATGTTTCAGTGGGCCATTAAATCAATCCATCAAACCATCTGCCTTTTGCTAGGATTAAGCATGAGTCTAATCTCCCAGGCTGGACCACTGTCAGGTGTAATTGTCTACAGATGAGAGAGATTTATGCAGCATGAAGTGGGGGACTTTTTTTTTGATTCAGAAGTCCAGCTATCTAGTAGGCCATCAGAATGCAGGTATTCTCATGTAAATAATACAAAAAGTTCACCATGGTGGCAAAAGGAGTTGAGGTGATAGAGGCCAGATGATTTTGCTGATGAGCCCAACCCACAGTTGTAGCTTATCTGCTACAATGGGATCTCCTATGTCCTGAAGTCCCACAGAAGTCATAATATGTTGAATTTTATTACAAAATTGTCTTCCAATGATTCAGCATTTTAACTTTTGATTCATTACTCAACTCATTCCCTACAGTGCTAGGGAAACAGCTCTATTGCATCAGATTCATACTTTAGTATGTAGCATTTTGAGGAGGCCCTGCCCTAATCTTGAAATGTCCCTCAGCAGTTAATGCTGCTCTGGTTTTCTAGCACCTTCATTAGGATCAGTGAAGGGCTGTACTAAAAGAGTTTGAATCTTGGCTCTAATCAGCCATAAGTGTTACTGGATCAGGCAGATAATTGTGACATGAGGTCCATTTTCATTATCCATTATTCATTTTTATCATTATTATAATTTTCTCCACTTTTATTATCTGTTATGCTGTATATTCCACACCCTGCATTTACTGACGTAACAGAGATACTCTGCAGAATTTCAGTGGGGCAAATCACTAGAGGTTGCCTTGATCTAATAAGCCCCCACNTCCACTAGAGTTACAATAACAGTATCTCCTAGCTGGGTTCAACAGATGAAAATAGAATACACATTTGGGTTATATTTTACAACCCAAGACACCAGCCCCCAAACACACTGCCACCAAGTCTGGGTCCAGCACAGAAAGCAAGATTCATTGCTGACAGCATGACTTCCACTGGAAAAAAAACCCCTCATTCCATCATCAGACTTCTGAGTGTATCAACTTTAGCTTTGCTGATAAAAAAGTCAACAAAAGGATTATTTTGTAAAAATCCAGGGATTTTATTGGATCTCTGTGGGTGTGAAAATTCTTCTTTCACAAAAACATTCCTGTCTTTGATGAGAGCATTTTGCAACTGGCTTGCCTGTTGAGACAATCTGGTTTAAGCCCATCAAGGTTGTGCTGTGTCAATGCCATATTGTTGTATAAAGGAGAAAATATCGCTGTCTTTATTCATAATTTGTAATTTTTCTAATCCCTTTATATGAATAGTATAACATCACTGGAGTAGGTTTTCTGTTACAAGATAGATGACAGACTGAAAATGCATTCCTGTGTTCTAGATTAACTAGGGGAGAGAGATACAGGGTTTATATCAACTGATGAATGCTTAGTCATTTTCTTATCATTTGGCCAGCTATTTTTTTTTCAGTAGTATCTTTTGTTCTGGTTCAAATACTTCTCTCTACATCTCTTCATTTCAGAATTGCCTTTTCAAAGCTGATTTTACTTAGTCTTAGCTAGAGCTGTTTGCTGCCTAGTAAAGACACATCATTTCTACTTTCTCTCTATTGGAAATTGCTGTCCACTCTGCATTTTCACTGTCAGCTGGACACCAAGATGGGCTGCCTCTGTGTTCCCCTTGCCAAAGGAAAATCGAGTTAGCAGGAAGGGTATTCTGGGTTTTGTCAACTATGATAGATAAAAATGAAAGAAATATCAAGCAAAAAGAAGAGGATAATTTTTTAGCAATCCTACACAACTGGAATCAAATTTGAAAAGGGAAAGGGAAAAGTATTGAGAAGAGATTGGGCACATCTTTTCTGCATGTTGCAAACAAGTGACTTCAGATACTGTTCTCAGATGGAGCACGTATGTGTGTTGTGGTTAATGCATCAAATGGAATACAATTAGAAGTCAGAAGTCAGTGATTCGCCATCACACTGAATAAAAAAGAGCAACTGTTTCCTCCTTAACAACAGAGCACCTAAAAATATCTTTATGTGCTAAGTTCCCCAGGAAAGGTTTCTGTCAGGGGGCAAGGCAATCTGCCACTCCCTCGCAGTCTTCAGTAACCTCTAGTTATTTTATTATAACCTATAGTTATTTCATTATAGTTATTTTATTTCACCTATAGTTATATTATTGTGGTTGTTATCTTGTTGCTCCTGTTGATGTCTTTTATTATTATTATTTTGTCCAGCTTGCTGATACTTTGCCATGTACCAGCTCAGAGGACTTTGGAGCAGCAAATCAATATATTCAGCACGAAGTAAAGCCTAGGGCTAATTACACCCTTGTCCTGCCTGAGGGGAGATATGTGGACCCACGGTGTGGGAGAGCTGAGTCTCCCTGCTTCCCAGTGGTAGGCAGATGCCAGGAAGAGCAGCCTGCGGTGAGCCCCATGGGTTTTGGTGTGATGACAGGAGGTGGCCGAGGGTGTGAGTGCCTGCCCGTGCACAGCACTGCAGAGCTTCTGCCAAGGGACAGAGGTGCTGCCTGGGAAGTGCTCCCTGAAATTGAATGTAAACCACCTGAGGATGTGCCCAGCACAGGCAGTGACACCTCCCTGCTCCAGTCTGTACAGCTGTGGGAGCAGAGGGGCAGGATGGTAGTACAGTCTCTCATGGGGAAAACTCAACTTGCTGCAGTTTACAATCACGGTGTGAAAAACAACCAATTCTAGGGATTTGCTGCCCTCTGGCAGGATTTTGTTACAGCTCAGATTTTCTGTGAACTGCAAGAGCAGTGCTCAGCAGTGGTGCCCCAGCACAGCAAGGTCTGCATTTTTCATCTGTTTTCTGCCAAAGCTGCTGGTCAGCAGTGCTGCAGCCTCGCTGGAACACTCCTGGAAAGCCAGAAGTTGATCATGAACAGGGCTGCTGGGCTGGAAGGAGCTCCCCATCCCTTTTCTCCATCTCTCTGCAGCTATGGGGCAGCCTAACTCTCTAAAGGTGGTCCTTTTATTGACTGGCGCCTCAAAAGAGCAAGCTCACCATCTTCCAGCTTTGGCTGTGCAGCCTTTTGCTGAGAAAGTCATTTTGGTTTCCTCTAATGCTGACAAGCCCTGAGTGGCTTTGCCAAGTTTGATTTCTAGTCTATGTTTTCTGAGAGATGGTCAGGCAAATCAGGCCAATATTCTTCAACACAATTTCCTAAAAGGCTCAGTCATGCTGGTATGGCATTGCAGGTATGTGGGTACTGAGTTTGAAAACCTGGGTTTGCTCTGTGTTGTGAGTCTCATGGGGTGAGATTCCCTGACAAAACACTGAGTTCTGCAGTGTCTGCCCTGTACTGTGTATGGCCTGCCTGGTCAGCAGGAGGAACAGGCACACCTTGTGTGCTGTAAAACAGTCTGGTGCCTCAGACTGCCACAAGACTATATCATAAAAGCACCAAAGGCTTATTAAAAATACCAAACTTGGTTACCTTGGATGTTGACAGTTTCAATGAAATTAGGTTATGCTTGGCCTACCCTAAAATAACAGAAAAATGAGGGGGTTGAGGAAGTCTATAAAAACACCTCAGGTGCGTAGATATTCCTCCCTGTTTTTCTGTTTTGAGAGAAAGGAATGATATCAGAGCTACACTATTCCTAGCAGTATACATGTAACAGCCTGGCTGCCCCTCACCTCCAGCAGGTCACAATCCCTGGAGAGATAAATAAGTAGGCAAGGACTGAGCAAGAACAATAGAACTCCAATACAAATCCATGTTGGTTGATTGTATAGGTGTGTGGGATTTTCCCAGGGATTTGAATGCAGGGGAGATCTTGTAGTTGGAAAGAGAGTCTCTCTCTTACATATAGGTACGTAGTTTCTGCTGTAGGGACCTTGTGATTAATGATGCTGCTTGTAGTAGTGGCACAGGCCTAAGCTACAAAGTCCACATTGCACACTGCAGTGCTGTGCAGAGATATCAGACATGGCACTAGCTGCATGTGATAATGTAGCCAGGCTAATAAATAGCTCAGAAAAAGAGTTCATGTATCTGCTTTATTGCTATCAAGGGTTTGAACTTGGATCCTTTTATGGTACTGCATAATGACAATGAAATAGGTGTGCTTGTTTAGAGCTATTTGGAGTATCTCTGGCTGGCATTGCACTAGACAGGTCAGGGATGCTCATGAAATTGTGAAGATGGTGAGAAAAGCCAAGGCTTGATTTTAGAATTACTCTTGTTGTTATGGAGAAAGCGTGAATAATAAGGAAAGCATGTCTTCATTAAGCTTTCCATTGCAACAGCCACAGCCATGAGGCCACCTGAGTGATGGCAGCACCATCTGTGAATTGATGAGAAAAGTAACTGCTGTATGCTGACTTCCAGAGTTACACCAATTTATTTTGGCTGGGAATTTCTCCCCTTTGTTTGGGATAGATTGTGCTCACCTTGTTTCTTCAGTGTTAGCATGGTAGATGCTTTAGAATTGACTGATACCAATTCATATCTTTATATATGGAATAAATACTAATACCTCTTCTGTTATGTTCTAAAGACAAACTGGGAGATCTGCCCAAAATCATCTCTTAAGTCATGAAAATACTTCCAGAAGATGGAACACAGTTATTCATTGTTCATCTTTCAGCCCCTGGCATGTCTGTACATACCACTCATCTGGACTTCTCCTGCTTTTTGAAATCAGCCTGACCATCAGTTTGAGAGAGTGAACCTTTCAGGATTCCTGGAATGACAGAACTGTGCTTCCTGATATATGATGTACTGAACCTGAAAATGTCCTGTGTGATTTGAAGCCCCCTAGCTAAAGCAAGAGGGCAGGTACCTCACAGGAAATCTGTGTTAATGGTGGCATACCATAAAACTTCAGTTTTCACACTCATCCAGAAAAAAAAGGCATGGCATTAATGGTTTACATCACAGCTGAGGCCTTCACTGGGGTAACTGTCAAAGACTGGGCACACTGGAGACCTCAGTGTGTCACCCTGTTTTTGAAAGCCTTCTGAAAAGTTTATATTCTCGAGTCAGATTTTCTCACACATTATACTAAAAACACTGGCTTTGTTTACATTCCTTCTTGGAGAAGGGAATCTGATGGACTGGTCACATAGCCAGTCTGGTTGAGAGGTGGGATTTCATCTTCTAATCCTCTCACACTTTACAAACCCTATAAAATTGTGTATCCATAATAAACGGGTCTCTTTTTGGGGGCCTTGTCTGTTCTCTTAATTGTGGTGAAATCGTGTCCTTCTTTCGTGCCCAGGTGCTACAGGTACTACACTCAGTGGGGCTGCAACTGTGGTGCAAAAGATCTCTCTACAGAAGAAAGTCCAGGAAACTCATAACTGAATTGGAAGGGAATATTTCAGCAAATGATGATGAATGTTACCAGTTTCCTTTGAAGAAATTGCTAAAACTTTTATGAAGGAAACAATTGCTTCAGGAATGGAAAGCAAACCAAAGGACCTGTGGGAATGCTACTTATACCCTGACTGTCATAATTACAGTTTCCGTGATTAGAACTACCCTGGTTCCTGCCCAAAGAGTGAAGTTTTGTGGAACAATGAATTTTCCTGTCTCTGAAATAGCTTTGCAGCCCTGTATCTTTCCATTGACATTTAGAAACCCCTTGGAAACAGTCAAAAACATTTTGTACTTTTCTCAGTTTAGATTGAATGAATTCATAGGGATTTCCTTCATGACATCCCAAGATTATGCTTTGCCTGTATTTGTGTATACATGACTAGGTTATAGAGAGGAGCATTTATTATTTCTCTCTATTGGAAGTTTTTGCTGTAACAATGTAGGCTGCATTTATCCTTTAACTATTTAATTTATCCATTCTTGCAGATGGTGCATCAGGATGGAAAACCTGCCTGGGCCAGCTCTGCTGGTTCATGCTAATTATCCACATGCTTCAAAGAGCACAATGTTCTGAAGAAAAAACACAGCCTTGAATACCTTTTGTTTTGTTTTGTTTTTTTGCTTTAATTCCTAACTAGGCTGTACTCAAGCGTGCATTTGAGTGGATTAAAAGGATTTCAGAAATTTGATGTAGTACCCAGGAGGCTGTTAATATATTAATCCTCCCTGACGTACTTTCTTCTGCTCAGGTATGCAATTACCAATCCCCAGATACCTACCCTTTCTTCAGAGGGGAAACTGAGGGAGAGATGTTAGCAACTTGTCATGCGTACATAAGAATGGGAAATTTGAACCAGCAGTCTTTCTGCATGCCTCCATCTCGAAACCATTTAATTTAGTCCCATAATACCTACTTTGGGCCAGGCCAGTGGTGGCCTAGAAAAGAGAAGTACTGCTCACATCAGCTGAACACACACACACATCACAGTATTTTTGAGATAAGTCCATTACCCTAGGCTTTTTTTATGTGATTCTGGATATCCTCCCAGAACCTGAATGAGGGCAGTAGACTTCCTGTAAAAAAGCAGAATGACTTGTCTGTCACTGCCCTGGTTCTGTTCTCACCTGCAGACAGTGACTGCACTACCAGCAGACCCCAGTTTCTCTGTTTCAGAGTTTAGCAAGTGAGCTGAATTTGCTTTTCAAGGCTATGTCTGAATTTTCATCCCAGGTACTAAATCTGAAGTTGGTGTCCTGTCTGAGAAGAAGCATTAGCTCCCTCTTCTATTAGGTCTCACTACTCCCTCATCACTGCCATTACTCACCCACTACACTTCCCAGCAAGGGGCTTCACTTCTCTTGGTCTTGAAGACATTAAGGGAGATGGAAACACCTGCCTTGGTGGTTTTTGCAAGAAGAGGATGGACAGACATCAATAACTGCTGCATCCTTTTTGCCATTTTATGTCCAGTTCTCTCCTCTTTTCTCCTTCAGGCAACATATCTCTGAAATTTTTATCACATCAACTCATTTCCTAATGTACTGTGGCCCTCAAACTCCCCTAAATCAGTGATGGTGTCTAGGAAGTAACTTGCTTGTCAATGGCCTTTCAAATTCTGTGCTTGTGGTATAGTAATTCACTTGTTGCTGATCCTTAGGCATGGTTCAAATTAAGGATAAATATCCAAGCACCAAATACCTTCTCCTTACAGCCTGCTATATGAGCAGGACAGTGAAAGACATCTCTCTGGAACAAAGCTAGAAAGAATATAAACTTGAAAGAATATTGTAACTGAAATTCTAAAAATTTGCCAAGTGTTGCATTTTTTTTTTTCATTTAAGGTTGCACAATGCTGGTATTTCCCTCCTATAGGGTGGGTCTATTTATGGTTGCTTTTTCTAGGTTTTTTGTAAGAATCTGAATGGGCTCCTAGGGAAAGCAGCAAGAACAATGCATGCCTTTGGAATCACAGCTTCCAAACTGGAGAGGGACAGGAAAACAACAGATTGACATAGCAAAACGGCTCTCTCCTTCCCCTTAGCAACAAAAAAGAGAACTGAGGCAATGTTTTGAGAAATTCTCATGTGAAAAATCCCACTTTAATGAAAGGATTTAAGGTGCTTTTAGTAACTGATGAGTTATCAAATAGCCGTGATTAAATTTTTGCATCAAAGTGGATTTAAACGCTTTTTTCCTCCAGTTTGATCACTTCCTTATTACCAACATCTCAGGCAGTACCTAAGTTTGCAACTTCAGTTTAACACTTGTAGTCTAGACAGCAAACCTTTAGCCAGAATGAAATATATGAAACCCTAGTCTGAGAGACAGCCACATAACAAACCACTGGATTACTTTAGAAAGGCTGTGAAATGCTGAATTAACCTGACAGTGATGTCTTTACTCTTTTTACTGTAGCAAGATCTTTTTAACACTATTGGAGAGAGTGCCCTGGGAGCTGCAGGCATTGCTATTTGGTGAGATATGAATTTAACTTCTTTAGAGGTAAACCTGAGCCTGACTTAAATGCATTGTGTAAGATCCTCATTTTATCCTGTTAATAAACAGTATCTGACTGCACCAGTCCTGAGTACTTGCTACCAGCAGAGCTGACTGCTCAACCAGCCTTTGCTGTCCCCCACTCTGGACAACATGGAACATGGCCAGCTCTTCCTGGTCTAACAAGCCTCTTGTGAGGCTCATAGGCAACCAGTATTAGGAAGCCAATGGCTAATACCAGGCATTTTGGAAGACTGTTCTTCAGTAATTTTCATCCTGATCAAATTCCCTTCCAGCTGGGTAAAACACTAGGAAATTATCTAGAGCATGATTAGCACACCAGACAAAGCCTACTGGTGGTGCTTGGCAATTCATCAGGTTATGAGAACTGTCCTTGTGTGTTGGCAAGAAAAATAAAGCAGGCTGCTAAGGTCAGATGGAGATGTTGTACTGCATGTCAGACCTAACCATGTTAAAATCAAAGACTGATTTTTGATGCTCTGCCACGTCCTGGAGTTTTCAGAAAGCCACATATCAAACTTTGTCATAAAAAAAGACATTTTTCTTAAAGCTGTGTGAAATGGGTGTTCTGGGCCCTTTTTCTCCTGGCAGATAGTATAGAAAGCCTAGCCAGCATGAGAATGAATGACTGAAAGGAAGTGTTCAGTTGTCCTCAGCAAATTCAATTACTTCAGCCAATTTTTAAACATTTGGATGTGGGTTCTGTCAGAATCAATATGAATGGGAGGGTGAACTTCCTTCCACCCCAGTCAAGCGACAAAGTCAAGCTTCTGGAGCTTCTCCATCAGCTCCAGACACCCACAGTCTGGCCACACAGCCACGCTGACATCACCTGCTCTTCTAGCATATAGCATGGCTTCTTTGAACATCTACACACTGCTGTTTCCTGGGGAGTGCAAGTGGCTGAAGTCATTTGCACTTCAATAGGATGGTATTTTCTGTATAAAATTTCTTATTAGTCCTTTAAACTAGTAAAATTTAAGTTATCTTGAATGAATTAATTAATGCCAGTCACTTACATATAGAATATTTTTTAGAATGTAAAAGGAAAAAAAAATACAGTGGGTAGTCTCATATTAGCTAAAATGAAGTGGGTAGTCTCATATTATCTAAAATTTCTACAATTTACAGAGCAATTGCAGAGAAGTGCAAAAACTAATTGATTCTGAATTTACATTATCAATGTCACAGCAGCAGCTGAGGTGTGAAGGACGCATCTTTGTCAGGACAATGGATCAGGTGTGCAAAGAACCTGGGGAGCCTCAACATATCCACAATTAAATTTTAAAACCTTCCAGATAGATGCCTTGGAGAAACAAGGATTTACTGTGAGAGGAGAAACATCAAATGAAGATTTAGAAATAATGGCAGAGATGTTGTCTGCCACTGTTGTCAGGGTTATGAAAGGACGGATTGTGATGAAGTTAAAGTTGTTGAGGACCATTCAGGGAGCTCTGCAGACTCTGTCTTTTCCAGATTTACAGTTATCGTCTCTAAGTACTGCTTAGTCAAAGGGCTGGCTTCAGTCAGTCAAGAGGAAAGGTAGAGTGGATCCAAGGAAATGTTTCACATGTTCTGCAGCTCTGCAGCTGGGGGTTGCCCCAGACAAAATCCAAACCCTACAGCTGTGCCCTGAGGTTTAATGCCCATAAAGCACAGAGAGAGAGTGGAGCACCTTGGAGGCTGAATAAAAAATGCGCCAATCTCAGGAACACCTCTGGCCCCCAATCCCATTTTCTGAGATCAGGCTGCTTAGCAGTCTAGAAGCCTGGTTTCTGCTCAGCTGACAGGTAACACCAAGACAGCAGAAGACTGCTGCTTCTGAATGAAACAGCACCAGGTCACTTTTCTCCTTTGTAAAGAAAGAAAGAGGCTACCCATATCATTCTGGATGTCATATTGGATAAACCATCCTCCCAGAAAATGAATGATGAAGGGAGATTCCTAGTTTCTTTTCCTTTTGAGTAAATTCAAGTTCATGTTTTCCTCTTTCATAATCTGTGTGATAAAAGTGTTCATACTTCAAGTCCTTAACAAGATAAAGAGGAATGAAACAGAGGCTGAGGAAGAAAAAGTATTAGTATATTAGTATGCATACTGAGAGAAGAAATTGTTTCTCTGTGTTTTTTAAAGCCATGACTATTTAAAATAAAATTCTTAAGTAGTGCTAGGAGCAGGAGTATTATATATATATATGTCTTTGTTTTAGAATATGTGTAGCTGGATCTAAAATAGACAGACAGCTATAGGAAAAACAGGGATCAGTGAGACTAATGCTGAGTTCCCTGCTTTTTCTTCTATTTCATCCAGACAAACATTTGCAACATAACATCCAACTCCAACAATTTCTTTTNTGTTTCAGAACCTTAAAGGTCCCATCAGGCTTTGACCTTTGTGAATTTGCACTTCTTAGGAGCTTTTCCTTCTTTAAACACATGTTATCCTTATATATCCTCAGTGAGTTATTGCCATAATAACTATGTTAGAAAAGCAATTGTGTCTTGAACAAACATTATGTTAATAGAGCTCTTGAAGGCAAGTGAGAAGAACTTCCATTTTTTTTAACAGAATTCCATTGTAGAAAGAAATATTTTAGACTCCATTTAAGTTAGGAGAAACTGTGACATAAACCACAGCCAATAAATAAGAAATTAATCAACTTTACAATGACTTTTGTTCAAAAGAAAAATATATAAACTAAATTCAGGCTATTTATTTTCAAAATAATCTATGAAGGACATCTATCAAAATTTTCCTGAAGCATATTTTATAGTGAAGAAAACGAGGGGTTTTTTTTGTTTTGGTTTTGG
>VZTR01002288.1:25415-44626 GCA_013400775.1 Chaetops frenatus | reverse complement strand
GCTGGTTTCTGTCTCAATAGTCCTGGCAGGCCAGGTGATTTTGTGAGGGTCAGGTAGCTGGGACCTGCAGTGTGAGAGGATGTGCAAAATGGCACAGAGAAGAGATGCTTCCCAAACCCCACAGACAGGGCCTGTTCTCATGGGGAAAGCTGACCCAGGTGCTCCTGACTCCTCTGCTAGCATCCCTCTCCTTTGGAGGCTGGACACAGGCTATGGGAGATGTAGCACACATTTGTATCAGCTGCACTTCTGAGATCTACTCCTCTCTCCTGTTCTCCTGTGAATGGCACTTCTGATTTCTAATTTTATAACTTTTTGGACTTCTGTTTTCTTGTCTTTGTGTTTCCCGTTGGCTACATTTTGCTATCTTCAACCCATGCACAGTGCTGGCATTTGCACATTTCTCTCCTGGGATCTAACCATCATGGAGCATCCTGTGAAGAATCAGAGGCCTTAAACTTCACATCATGGGTTTCTCTCAGTGCCTACATCCTTAAGATTTAGACATACCAAACATTATCATTACAGTGACTAAATTATTTTACAGTATGAGTTAGACACCTAAACAGTCCTGAAAATCTGCTCCTGGGCTCTCAGCAGCTGCATGGTTAAAACTGTTGCAATGTGGGATGTGGAGCATAATGCAATGTGTCACAATGAAATTGACTGTGGAAAAAAATTATTCTAGCTGTACGCTTTTTTTCCTGCCGTGGATTGAAGTTCAATTGGTGTTATTATACCTACTGAGTGGTAGTGACAAAATTAAGTAATCCCTATACATCAACAAGAATGGATGCTTTTATATATAATAAACGTATTTTCTCCTTTTATAGTACAAACTGTGATTCTTTCTTTCATGTTTTATGAGACTAAACATTTCTTAGCAATATCAAGAGGAAATAATACATGAAACTAAAAGTCAGGGGGCATATGATAAGCACAGGGCTCTCTTAGTGCTTTTGATGGTCTGACCCAAAGCCATATGAATTCAGTGTTAAGCTCCCTTGGTTTCAGTAGGCCCAGCATCAAACCAGGGTGCCTCCCAGGGAGTTACACCACAAGGCCCTTGTGATCCTGGTAGGTGTCTCTTCCATGTGAGAACATTCCTAAAATAAATCAGAAGGCATACAGTGCAAGCAAAAACATGTTTTAAAGAAGTATGTATAGACACCTAAACACAGAAATATCTAAAAGTGCTTGTTATCCAAGTTGGTAAAGATTTTGATAAGCTACTGAGCATTTAGCTAACAAATAAATATCCTATGTGATTTGGATTGTAACAATATTCTTTTGGTATAAGGTATGAGAATAACCTTAAATTTTCTTTTGCCTAACCAAAAAATTAACAAATAGATACAAATTTTCTAGAATCACACTCATATTTGAAACCCTGTACAGTTTTCAGCACATCTAACCTTTTGGCAGAGGCAACCAAGGTTATTGAAATGGTTTTGTAGATGTGAATGACAGCAGGAGAGAAGAAAAGCTGCTCTGACATAATTATCTGCTAATCACCCTCCCAGGCTTTTCTATGAGTCACTTTGAAATGGGAAATCTGATACAAAATCTGAATTTCAGGTTGGAACATTCATTTTTAGTAATTCTCTGGCATTGTGTACCACGTTTTCCACTGGCTTTTTGTTAACAAAGATATCTTCTTGTTTCTCTTCTGTTTCCTCTCATCCTGGGAAAGGAGAGATGTTTGAAGCTGGCACCTGGTTGCTGTTATACCATGAAGTGGCTGTAAAATTCATGGCCTTGTTTCTTCATCTAGATCCAATCAGGCAAACCCCATCTGTATGTTCAGCCAGTTAGGAGATACAGATCCATGTGACAGCAAGGTTCAGTTAGTGTTACAAATTAAATCAGCAATTCTGATCCAGTGTAGGCAGTCCTCCTCTCACCCATCCTGCCTTATGCAGTAGTGAATTATTTTTCTCCCATTAGCCTCGAGGCAGCTGAAGGGTAATCCTGCACCTTCTTGCCCATTTCTGCTGCTTGATATTACAGTCAGGATTTTTCTTAATCACTCAGCCAGTTCCAGATGTCTGGATGTTGATCTTAGTCCCAGGCTGGGGTTTCGCTGCAAATCAGTTTGACAGTCAAGTGCAAAGTAGATTTGCCTTGGCGTAATTCAGGTGCTTAACTCTAAAATGATGCTTAAACTCAGCAATAAAACTATTAAATACAGCACTTTAAACACTGTACAGATTGCAGCTCACATTCATTTTTAATTGTGTTCTACATTGAAATTGATGAGAATAGGGCTCCTAAGTACACTTAATGAGTCAGATTAATAGTCAGAGTTTGTTCTATTATTCCCATTTTTATGTAGAGGCAATTAAAAAGTAACTACCAATCTGAGTACTCATACCCCAAACCATGACAGATTATTTTATGCTTACATTGAATAATTTAATTGCCAGTGTCATTGTACTGAGAATAGTGGAACAAATTTTGTATCTCTTATACCTTTTTACACATACTTCCACCCTGTGCTCCACCGGTGGAAGACTGAGGAATTCCACTTTCTGAAAATTACAGAATTACATCTAAATGTTAATATATCTTGAACCATAACCTACTTAATTGTTACCTGAATTTTCTGCTAGGCTCCAAATTTACTGCAGGATTTTGTAACTTAGCCAATGAGGCTGCTTACTCAGATCAGTTTTCGCAGTCTCCCTACATAACTACAAACTCCTTACAGAAAAATGAAGTCTCAACCTCAACTAAATGTGGCTTCCTTGGTATTTAAAAGTGTGGAAAATGTGGCTCTTTTTTTAACCCTCTCTGGATGTGGCTGGTGAGGGCTTGAGCATTTAGTCCCTGAAGATTTGTTTAGAGCTGGAGCAGATCTGCAGTTTCTTGCTGCTCATGGAATTGGCAAAGTAAAGCCCAGCCTTTTCCCAAATGTTCAGGCACAGGTTTTGGAAATGGCCTCAGTACTGAAGGCAGAGGCTTTCCTAGCTTTTTGCTGCATCTGTCTGAGCCATATATGTTAAACGAAGAGGAAAATGGTGAATTTCTCCCAGAGAGTGGGAGGAAGGATGGCAGCTGAGCATTTAGGGAGAAAGTCCTTAGTTTAAAAAGATTGTGTTTCTGAAATAAAGATTAATACATGCCTCTGCTACCAAGAAAATCACTCTTTATTAGAACAGAGCACTGATTTTAATATCATCCACTTAAGGGCAACATAAGCACAAAAGGTTTACAAATAACTCCTGAGAAGGAAGAAGTGGATGTTTCTACAGATGGTAGAATCCTTTTCTCCACTTTCTGAGTATAGTGCTTTTATTTTAATAATACGCATTTTCTTATATTTCTTTATATTCTGCATTGTGATTTATTGTATAGTAAATATAAAAAAGTATTATATTGAAAGTATGCTATTAAAATTATTCTATTAAAATCAGAAATGATTTTGGTTCTATTTTAAATAAATAGAGCACTAGAGAAAATATGTAATTTACAGTCTGGTCTTGCCTTTATCTAAATTATTATTAGAGTTTCTGGCCTGTAGAATGAAATACCACCACCCAATATCCCATATATAATTGTCTTATCTTGATATAGTATAGACTTTAGTAGCAGTGATGTGCTTGCCCAACAGCATGAAGCAGACAAAGAAAAAAACATGGCCTAACTTATGTCCAGAAATAAGATGCATAACTGAAGAGCAGGAGCCCCAAATCAGTTCTGTTTTGTCAGGCAGTTGAAGGAAATATAGGAAGAAGTGCCCTCAGAACTACCAAGTTTACAAAAGTTTTCTAATATATATGGATGTTAGAGACAGACCTCCTATTAGACTTCCCAGAAGATATGAACCAAGTTCAGGCAATGTTTGTTTATCTCCTAAGGAAAAGACTTTGTCTGCTACGGGAGAAAAGGCAGATTCTGGAGCTTTCCCCATCTTCCTTTGCCACTCTAATTGTCCCAAGGCTGTTCGGCTCCTGGGCCTTTAGTTTCATTAGAACATTTTTCTGGAACAGTAATGAATTGAATGTTTTGAGCAGCAGAACTGAAAAGAGAAAGGAAACAAAAGGCAACAGCTGTGCTGTGCACACAGGCAATATCCACATCTGCTGGAGAATTGGGCTTCACAGGGGATGCAGTCCACTCCCACTAAGAGCTAGCAAAATCCTTCCAGTCACTTTGACAGGAGTGTCGAACTACCATCCAAGAGACAGAAGAACTGTTAAAACTTAGTTTTGATTCATTATGATAATGAACACACATCTGTAAAGATGTAAAATTCGATTCCACATTTTGACCCTTATTCCTAAAACTTTTGTTTCTCAGACCCATGGTTTTTGGGTTTTGGTTTTTTTTAAACCCTTGAATTTTCACTGTGACTATATCTGGCCCATAAGGAATACTTAATGTCAAAGGGTATTAAAGAAAATATGCTATCTTTCTGAATTTTAGCCAGCTGTTTGACGGATAACATTGGCAGTATAAAGCTCCTGTTGAATTTTTAACCAGTTGGAAAATAAATCGGAGACTTCAGCGGGATTTCTCGGATTTACTCCAGCTGTGAGTCTGACCCTGAGTCTTTCAGAACTGGCTAATTGCTAATCAATTAGAAAACCTTTCAGTTGGTATGGGAAAAATAGCATTGAAATGCAAGTTCAGTCCTTAGCTTTTCTGGTGGAATTTTGGCAAAGAAAATTTTCTCAATCTTTTTAGTGGCTGCCCAGGCAGCAATTACAGGTTCTCCCCAAAGTAGCTGCGATGGCCTCTTGTGCTTTTAGGGCAGTAGAGGAAGGAGCCAGGAGATATGTGAAAGGGAGAGAAAGGGGAATACAGCTATGTGGGACTTGTGTGCTGGGATAATTTCTTATCAGATGGGTAGGAAAAGGATTGACTATCAATGTGGATTCAAAAGAAGACCCGGGTGACTGTGTCAAAATTATATCTCACACAAATCATCCTCCTGGGACCTGCTGTGAGTCAAAAGAAGACCTACTTAGCATAACTGTGTGCCTAAAATCAGCACCAGCTCTCTGATGCTCATCAGATTCCTCAATAGGCACAGGGAGAGGGGCAGTGCCAGTAAAAGATGATCCATATGGGATGTCAAGGTGTTGATGCTCAGTGTGTGAACTAAGTATATAACAAGAAGCAAAAATCAAATACCCAACCTGAACAAGTGTTTAGCACAAGTCAGGCCAACATCTGCTCCCACTGAGGCTCTGCAGAATCACCCAAGTGCTGACTCCTACCAGAGGTGCTGACTGCCATCTTTTGGGTAACAGCCTCAAAACATTTATAGCTACTGCCACCATTTACAGCTATAGCACCAGCCCAGGGGCTGGGTCTGATCTCAGCAGCAAGCTGTAAAATTTAGTTTCCTTCTTGCTTCTGCTGTCTATATATGCCTAGTATTTTATCTTGCCAAAGTCATATATTAATTTAGGGCTACAAGGTATTTTGAGTAAAGCAAACTATTCACAGCCAAACAGAAGACCTGAAATAGTCTTAGGCCTGGTTTTCTTTTTCCTAATATCTGCATATCTGAGGCTGCTGATTGAGCTGCTCTCATCACACACCCCTGATTTTGTAGCCCAGTCATAATATTTCATTGGTCCTTACTATTAATTTTTTTAGTCATATGGAAGATGGATGGAAAAGGCTGTTTGAGAGATGTCGCACTGGCATCCCCCCATCTTGGATTCCTACCTCTTGTCAGCTTGGCTTGTGCAGCAGGTCTGCCATTCTTGGCTGAGTCTGGAGCAGCAGGCACACAAATGGCCCAGGTGGAATTATCTATTTTTAAACTGATTTCTGCATCAGCAAGAATTGGAAGCTATTCTATAAATCAAAAAAAGAGCTTTAAATCTCTCTCATATCCACTCCCACACCAAGCTCACATCCTATTTCCCTTAAGTTAAAGCTTTGCGCAGAGAAATCTGCTTCAGGTGGATCAATTTCCTAGAATGCATTCATTAGTTACTGCTGGCATAGCACAGGGAAGGTGGAGTGTTACACAAACAAGTAATAATGCTGCTAATATGTGCTATTATTGAGGCTATTAAAATACCAGCTGGCATCGCAAAAAAAAAGGAAAAAAATTGGTGTCATTAAACATATATTAGGGCTTTATAATGAACAATCAACATGACTGGTCCTGTGCAATCTTGGCAAAGAGAGTTGGAGAGGGACAATTCCACTTGGCAGCTTTGTAGTGCCAGGACTGTACTCAGTGGTGGGAAGTGAAGGCAGAGCAGAGAGGGCAGAGGGAGTCTCGCTGTGGAGCCAGGGCTGGGGTGCAGTGTTGGGGAAGATGAAAATTTAACAGGAAAGCCCTACAGATACGAATGCTTAGCAGAAGGTTCTCAGAATGTAANATAATATGGAAATAGTAATAGTTATGATAGGCTGTATGTAAATAGTAAAGGTATTGTGTGTATTCCTGATTGGTTGTTATGTTATTGGTTGTTATATTAAGATGTTCAGTAAAGAAAAGTGTATAATGTATTGTAACCAGAACTAAAGTGGCTCCAGGCATGCCTTTAAGCTGCAGCTGGCAGCTCGCAAGGCGAGGGTCTGTGCACCCACGAGCCAAGACTGCTGTAACTTCTATGCAATAAACAGCATCTTTGAAAGAGCCGCCTGGAGTCCAAATATCCTTGGTAGACATATCTTCTACAGTGCAGCACTGCCAGCAGGGCGTGCCCTCAGCGCTGTCTGCAGCCCGGCCTGCCACACCCCCTCTGCCTGCCAGTCAGCTGCTGGGCAGGGAAAGGCATGGCCATGCCACGCAGCTGCCCGGGCAGCCAAAGCTCTGAGGAATGGGGAAGATGAGTGTGAGATGTGGCCTCTGGGGGATGTGGCCCCTCTGCTCTGCAGGGTCACTGGAAGGTGGGTTGCTGGGCTGCTTGCTGGTTGCCATCAGGAAGCTCCTTGCCTGGTGTATTGACAACGAGCTTTGCTAACCACTGCACACTTACTATTGCTTTTCAATACCTGGAGGATTTCCTCCAGTGCTGTCTGGGAAAATATAGAGTACAGAAGAAATAGTAATTTTAATTTATGAAGGAACACATTTGGCTGGCATTAGCTTGTAGATGTATTTCTCCAAGCATGCCCTTTTTTTCTGACTGAAAATTTAGTCTGGCATTCCTTTTCAGGTTCATGGCTACAGATGAGATCAGTTAAGTGACACCTGAGCATTGAATCTGACCTTTTCAAAAAATGGCACGTCTATTCTGAGTATGCTGCAGGTCCAATGTATCTCAGACACAGTAGATTTTCTCTGCAGATCAGCTGTAAAACTTCTGCCACAGATGCCAACACTTCCCAAAGGTGCTGGACCACTTATCAAGGTATACTCTTTGACCTATGTGGTGTGAAGAAATGACTGAAAACTCATAAAGCCAAATGTCAAAAAGAACTTAATGCCTGTTGTTTGTAACAGTTTGGGGCTTTTAAGGAACTCACATAATGCTTCCAATAAATACCTGCTCTTTAATAGCATGTCCAGCCCGTGAATCTTAAAATGCTTTACAAAGCCATAAACAACCATTTTATGGATAGTCAAACTGTAGTCCAAGGAGGCAATTTTGCAGATGGCTGAGCCATGAACAGGGTGAGAGCCCTCAGATCCCAGGTGAACAGGCTGTCCCCAAAGGCAAAGGATGAACAAGCTCTCTCCTTGCCAAAAATGACTGCAACCATACATTCTGCAAAAGCAAACACCACCAAGAAGAGCACAGGGAAGGTCCAGAGGACAAATGGTTCTTTCTTCACCTCAGAAGTCTGCTATGTTTCCCCTGGGGTCCTTCCCATTTGTTTCAGTGCCTGTGCACTGGCAGAGGTCTTGTGTGTGTAGTTATGGCACTGTGGCCCTCCTGATCCTATCTGTTCTCAGCAAAAGCAGCTAAATGGGAGCAATGGTATTAGAAATGACATAAGGTCCATCTCTCCTGTGCACATTCATTCATTCATTCAAAATAAAGAAATTACAGGCTTGCATAAAAAGAAATAAACCCATGAATTGCAAATAGCAGGGATTTCCAGACTCAGCCAAGTGAGGCTATAAGCAGTTTATCTCTCTTAACTGTTTTCCTAAACTATATAATATCCTTTCTTGAATGCTTTCTAGCTGTTAAAAGTAGATTTGATTCACCCTTCCTCCCTATACTCTTATAATGTCTTAAAGCAACTCGAGCAAAGGTCTTTTACTTTTGAAAAAAAATGCCACACAAGGGTTTTAAAATTGTCAATCCCTCCAAACTCTCACCTAGTTTAGCTAGTTCACAGCACCATTCCCAGCTCTCCCATCAGCCTGCTCCCAGTTTCACCTGCTGAATAGACTAAAGTCCTAAATTACTAACTCCCTAGCCTGCTGACACAAGCCTCAAAAAATTGCCCTCAGGCTCAAGATCTGGAAAGCAGGGAGGACCCCAAGCAAAAAGCGTCTGTAAATTTTCTGCGGTCAGCTCTGGTGAGCTGCGGCGCTGTCCCAGGCTGTCCCCGGAGCAGCACCGCCCCGGCGCTGCCCACGCTGCAGCGCTGGCAACGAAGGTTGCTCCCTGGGCAAGCACCTCCGGGAGCACGGCCCTGCCAGGAGAGAGAGATGGGAACCTCCCGTGTGCTGCCGGGCCAGCGTCTCCTTAGCTCACAGCGCGAATAGCTGAGCCATGCGCTTGTAAGCACGGTGAGAACTGTCCTGTCTACTCGTTTAAAACATTGTTGCCTGTACGTAATTCAACATAGTGGAACTACAGTGCACGAAGAGGTAGTTCTTTATGTTGTTACCAAAAATATAAAGTAAATAAATTTGCTTTAGTTGTAGCAGGCTACCTTTATTTACATGGTTTGCCTATTTATTGAATAGAATGCAGTACCTGAATTTTACATTGAAGTCTTTAATCTTTTTATGTTCTGTCAGTTTTAGGGATAGGTTACTTACCCACAAATTTATTGTGTTTTCTGAGGCACTCAATCTTTCTGACCAGATCAATCAAATTCTTTTAATAAGTCTTCAAAGCAAATGTTAATTGAGAAAGATATAAAATTTTTTTTTTTAGAAATTTTTTTTCCTTTCAAATAAAATTTGCTGTTTCCTCAAGAGGCTTGCTAAAGAAGACTTGCTCATTAAACTGTAAATTGAAACAGACAGAAAAGTGTTCTGAACAGTCTCACATCTCCTGAAATCTACCTAGAGGAACGTGATTACCTAGTTTCTCAAATAGACTTTGTAGCACTGATCAACTCATTGCACTGAAAACATGACAAGATAACATTTCTAATCTTCTCATTGCTCAGTGGAAGATTTGATGGTGTAGAAATGAACAAATATGACTTGTCCATATTATCTCATATTTCCTGGGAATGGACCACTTCCAAAATGAGGTGAATTTGTCTGCTGATTGAAACATAAGAGTGACATTGCCCTTTTTTATTCCAAACTTCTTTACTGAGTATATATTTTCACACAGTGCAGTCCAAATCTTTTCCCAGGGTGACTCGAAAAGACCGCAGATGTTTTGCCACTCAGTTTCCCTTGGTAACTCTGTGTTGCACGCTGGTTTCCAAGGCAGTGCTTTCTGAACAGCTCCGCGTCCCGTCCTGTGCCACGGTGCTCCGGACAGGAACCCACGCAGCTGGTGAAGCAGCACAGCAACAGGGCCAACAAACCAAACTCCTCCATGTGATTAGCCAGGCCTCACAGGGAGAGGAATCTGACATGCAGCCTGTCTACCCTGGCAGAGATGGGCACCCCCCTTGCTTTGCTCCTGCTCACGAGGAGTGGGGTTTGTACAGCTCCTTAGCAGCTCTGCCCTTCAGACTTGTTGGGTCTGTCATAGGGGCAGAAGGTTCATAAACGTGCTGGGGCTGCCCGAGCAGCCCCACAGCCACTGTCGTGCAGCATTTTTTGTCAGTGGGTTATGCCCAGCTCCACTGAGGAGGCCTGGTTCACGAGGTCAAGAGGAGTCAGTCAAAAGCACAAACACACTCACTTCAAGCCTCCACCTGACTATCACATTTCTGACTTGTGCCGTTTCAGGAGCTTGCAGATTTTCCAATGGCTGGTTTTCATTCTCTTCATATCTATGATCAAGGACTTCAGTTTTTACAAATGCTTCCGTCTGCATTCCAAAGGCCCTCACCCCTCCTGATCCCAAATGCTGGGAGGAGGTTGGGATTGCTTTGTTTACTGTGCCAAAGAGTACATGCTGTAACAAGTGAATGTGGGCATAAGTGGTGTGCCACAAACTTCACTCCGTGCCACTTAGGGAAGGACTTGAAGAACTGAATGTCTGCCAGCCAGTATAAAGGTAAGGTAGCCTGGGAACAGACAGTTCTGGTAGCTCTCTCCTGCAAAGCCTTGTAAGCAGCAGATCTCATCAGAACCAGGTAAAAAACCTCTGTATGAATTTACTTATTTTGGTTTAAGCCTGCTACTGTTTGAGCTGGGTCATTCCTAAGTAAAGGGTGGGATTCAGGTATATCTCACCTGGCCTTCAGCTACTGTTCCAGATGGATATGGGACTCCTGTGCAGCCTCTGTCATACCTGGCAACCCTATGGAGATAACTGGGACAGAACACATATTACTTACAATATACTGTGTATAGACAAGTAAATCATCACCAAGTGTTTTTAAAACCGCTTGCGCTGGGGTTTTGTGGCTTTAGTCTGCATAAATTTGTGTTTATAAAAGAAATGTCTGTGTCCTAATATATGGGAACCCTCACAAAGATGGTTTGTTTTGCTGTGCTTACTAATAAATGCCGAATGGCAGCAACCACAGTGAACAAAGATTCTTACACCTAGCCTGTAGATGTTACCAAACCCCTAAAATCATCTGCTCAGGTACTTCCTAGCACTCTAGACTGCTACATTCCTCAACACAACAGCTTTTCCTAGCAATGTCTCATCACCACTTGACCCCTCTTGCCATCTGGCTACCTGGAGACTTATTTCACATTTATGATTTGGTGCCATTCTCTGGAATTCTATGTGACCAGCAGAGAGTGCTTTGCTAAGTGTCCTTAGACCTTCTGAATATCTGAGGGAGAGCCAGATGATGCTGATAAATGCCAACTATCTCATTTTAGTCAACAGCCTATTACTGTACCTTCAGGTTTGGAAAAAAATAAAGGGTCTAATAAAGTTGGGAAGGTATTTGGTCTGAATTCAGGACCCTGATACTAATATTCTGAATAAGTAAGAATGACTTGAGTTTTGCTATACCTTTGATTTCCCTGAGGAGGCAGCCAGACTGTTATATAGTAGAATTTTTACCGAATGTTGCTGTCCCTTGCTGGAGCCTGGTTGTTGGTGGGGATAAGGGTGCTAGTCTGGGACAGGTACACTTGTTCAGCTGACAGCATGGGTCCAAGGCATCCACACAGAGATGGCTGGAGACATCTCTGCAACACCTCTGGGGCAGGGACCAAGAGCCCCAGGCTGGATCAAGCTGGGGCTCCTGGGACATGAACTGGGGAGAGGGACAGAAAGCCCATCAGTGCTCTCAGGGCCACAGCAGGGAAGAGTTTGATCCTCTTTTGTCAGTCACCAAGAACACACTGAAGATGTGACCTCCAGGCATGAGAGGAACTACACCCGTGAGACACTTTGGACACTGTGACATAGGGACCTCTCCTAACACCTTGGTGCAGCAGCAAGAAGTCTCACGTTCCCTAAACCATCAGCAAGGTGCCCTCTCTGGGTGGTTATCCTGAGAAAAGTGGGGCCAAAGAGTTTTCTGAAGCCTACAAGTAAAACATTTAAAACCAGATCTCTACCTTTCAGGTGAGAACTCTGCAGGCTGTGGGCAAAGTGCTGAGTCAAGACCTGTCAGAACTGCCCTACCTACTGAGCTTAACATATTTTCTGTCCATATGAAGGTCTGTGATTGTTTTTCACCTTCAAGAAGCTTCTTAATTCATCATCTTCATGGGATCTGATGTGGAAATACCAGCAGTAATTAGCCCTAATACAATTTTTTTTCCTGATTGGAATTTACATATTTTTTTAAAGAATTGTCTGTCCCATTTAGCCTTAGAATTGCATAGAGACAGGTCAGTAATGTAGAGAACTAGACATACAGGGAAAATTAAGACAGACATAAGGGAACCTCCTTCAGTAGCAAGATAAGAGTAACAAAAGGATAGCTCTACCACACAGATGCTCTGCTGACAAGTCTGAAAGCCCCTCCAAGTCACCTAATATCTTAAGTGCACAGTCCCATCATTTTTAGCACAAAGCTTTTAATATCCTAATGAGGCAGAAAAAAAAAATCAAAAGCTTTACAGAGAAATAGCAAGTAATTTAAAATACACATTGCTTCCTTTGGAAAACAAAATAGCTGAGCTCTGTGAGTAGTATCTACTAAAAGCTGTTTCTCAAGAATACTGAGCATAATTTCATTAATATATGGCACAGTCTGTCAAATTTATTTACATGTGCACAGATAGACCTGTTATAAACATTACAGCATTGGTTGCTGCTCTTAACAGTGTTAGTGTTGACAACAAGACTGTGCATTTGAGTTTCAGTGTGTACATTAATTCCCACCAGTCTGGCACTGTAAATTATAAAATATCTCCTAACAGGCATAAACTGGGGTCACAACATCAAAAATAACTGAGAATTGACACATACTCAAGAGGTCTTCCTACTAGTTTAATGACAATAGTAATGGTAGTGAGATTTCGAAAATCACCTTCTCTTAGGGAGACCCACAGTGAATAAAAGTGATGCTGGGAGGTGGACAAACTCCATCAGTACAAAATGGTAGAGCCTGTTAATCTTTGCCAGCTCATTGTGTTTCCACATGGCAATGGCCATAAAGGAAGACCTGCCACTTGGCATTATTTCTATCAAGGTGTTATAATTAGCTTTTAGGCAGATGAGAAGTATACTAAAGAGAAAAATTTTTGGACTTTTATTTCACCACCCATTTTTTATGTAAATGAACATCCTACAGCCTGGGCAGGGCCTGCTGTATCCCTGTTTACCTCTACATTGAGGGGTCATACCTTATGATAAATTTGTTTTTACCATTAGTTCACCTACTAAGCAGCATAAAACAGCCCGTAAGACAAATCAACAAAGGAAGATTTTAGAAGTGAGAATGCAAAGGCCTTCTTTTTATTGAAGTTTCACCTGTCAAAATATACCTCTTCCTTTTCCTTCTCCTAAAGAGCAGCAAAAAGCCTAAAGTGCAGCAGGTAGGACAGAAATGAGGGCAGTGGCTTCGGAACTTTGTAGCTTTTTCCCTAGATTAATGTCCTACAGGGAAGGGCTCCAGCCTTAGCAGGATCCCAGCTCAGGGCACCCAGCAGCTGCACAGGAGCAACCCAGAGGAGGAGAGGATCCTGCTCCTCCTCAAGGGGAGGTGTCCATGCCCTGGGCCAGGTTTGACCTTCAGAGCCAGGGCAACACCAGGGCTTTTCAAAGAAACCTGTAGGCAAAAGGCAATGCTTGGGGGAAAAAAAAAATTGGAACAACTGTCAGAGATTTTTATTTTCAACTGCGTTTTCCAGCACTCATGTCCTCCTATTTCCAAGGGATACAGGTAATGCAATCCAGATGCTTCCCTGGCTATCACTTTCAAGATTCTTTTTTTTTAGTCAGGAAATGAAAAAATCCTTTTATAGCTGTTTCATTTCAACAAATGATTTTGCCTTCAGCTTTTTAACTTCTAACTAAACACAAAATGAATATGAAAAGTAATTTCAACTAACAAACTCTTCTTCCCAGAACATTTTGATATCATTCCAAATTTCTCTCCCATTTTCACTGAGGTTTTATGTTAGAGAACTAAGAAAAAATTTCATTTATATCAGAAATATGTTTAATTAAAAGTAGTGACCCCTTTTAATGCAAAACAGCTTTTCTAGCAGCTTTACCTCCTGCACTTTAAATACTAAAGTCAAAATATTCTTGAAAACATTTGCTTTTGCACCCCTGCAGAAAGTGTTTAACATTTTAAAGCCTGAGACATTTAGAATGTAAATAAACAGGTGATAGGGATATATTTTTTTTCTAACATTACAGTGCAGGCTCTGTGTTCTGTGTTCAAGAAGGTATTTTACCAACCAGCTCAAACTGATTTAAATAGAATTCAGGCTTTGAAAAGTTTTAAGTACTTAAGTGGCTCTGTGGGCCCAAAGCTTACACCTAATGTGGGTCTAATGTATAGTGATAATGGTAATTCAGGAATTACAGCATTGAAAATAGGAACATGAAATACCACTCAAATTTGAGTAAAAATTGAGGCTAGAGAAGAAGGTTCAGTAACAGTCACCTGCACCTTTCAGCAATCCTTGTCCAAAGCCTAGAGAAAATTAACTTTGAACTCCTAGGGAAAAAAGTGGAGGGTTTTCTTTAAGTCTGTCACAGTCTCTGCTTTTTGCAATAATTTTTTTTTAAAATTGGAAATAGAAATAGCACAAAAATGCCACAAATATCCTATTCTGATGGTCTTACCAAAAGAACAGAGAAATTACTGGAAATTGCATTCAAAAACCTCACCTAGGAAATTTGCCTTGTTCAGGAAATTTAGATGAGTTTCATTTATAGCTGGACCGATTTTTGCAAGCTGAACAAAGCTTCTAAATATTCAGGTCTCTGAATTTCCTCTTATTGATGAAAACATTGGTTTTAATGTTTATATTTCTGCATATAAAATCAGATTTTTATACTTTAACTAGCAGTTTAGACAAAACAGAAAGTTTAGCATGTAAAAATGTCAAAAAACCAGATACTGAATTTACTGGCTTTGGGCAGAATTGAAGGTTCTTCCCTCTGGGGCTTGAATGTTGTCAGTTTTCCACACTACAAAGAACAAATACCTCAAAAAACTTCTCTAAGTGTCACAAGCCAGCTGTTCCTTTCTACCCCACATAAGCTGCAAAACTCAACAGCATATCACTTTCCCCCACTATTATTGCACTTTCTGTTGCTTCAGCAAATCTATTCTTCCCTCTCAATTTTCTGCTTTCTTTCTGCAAGAATGCTCTATATCCCCTATCAAAAGCCAAGTTCAGTGAGAGACATTCATCCATCGGCAAACAAAGCTGCTCTGAAATTCTGCTTGGCTGAAATATATCCCTGTGAGGTGAGCGAGATAATAAGGTTTTCATTGTTGTAGTGAACCCTTTGTGTGGGGCTGCTGCCCACTGCCCTGCAGAATTAAGCTAGTCAAGAACATCAATGACAGCCACAATAGCTCATGGGCTTGTAAGATGATTTACATAATGAAGAATCTGTATTAACGTTAACTAACTAACTTGGAAAAATGACTTTTGAAAGAAAAGATATTCTTCCCTTTGAAAAATAGGAAAATATGTAGAAAGTTCATATGACCACTTTATTGCCAAAAAGGCTGAGTATCAGGCTAAGGGTGGGGGAAAAATTACTATGTTAGAAAAAAATGGTGGTCTAAAAGAAAAATGTAGACCAAATTGGAAAATTTTACATAGGATCCAATAGGATTGTGAATTGTTTGAGCAGAAATGTTTAAACTGTTATCTTCCATACAGACACATCAGAGACTTTGTTATCAGCTCTGCAGGGAATTCAATTTACCCAAACTCACAGGCTGGTTTGATTTCCAAAGATGAAGATAGCAGAGAGTGAGCACCAGGGATAGGACAACTGGATCAATCCCTTCCACCAGGACACACGCCAGCCACTCAGTACTGGTATTTGGGAGATTTTATACACCAATGCCCCATCACTCTCCTCCATAAATGTAAATCACACACTGGATTATTAATCCATACCCCTGGATTAATAGTTGCTATTATTCTTGCAATTGTCCGCAAGGAACCAGAAAGGAGGAGTTCAGGCAGGTTTGGGATGATTCCCTTCAAAAATGTCTTACTCTTTGGACCCTGGAAGTGCAGGAAAACAGGGATTTTTGTCTTCAGCCATTTTGCATGTGACCATGAGAAGAGTGTGGATTTACCCCCTCCACCTGCCAGTTCCTCTGGAGGGGTGTGAAGGAGTGAAATTACAGGCCGGGTCACGTTATACACCCTGGCTACCCGGCCTGAGCATCTGGGCCATTAGAACCTGGCCCCCACAAGGGAGAGTGAAGGGCTCTTTGCCTTCTGCCTCCATTAATTGCCTCTGGAATTGGTATTTATGGGTCCTGGGCAGCCTCCTCATTGTGGTAAGGAAGCTGCAGGAAGCATCCTGTCTGCCCATCCAGGGCCAGCTGGCCAGCACGGGCTGGGAAAGGTGCTTCAGTGTCTGTGGCTTTGGGCATTTTGCTGCCTGACCTGCCTCATCTTTTACTGACCTAAACTCACTTTTTTTGCAACCACTTCAGGTCATTCACAGAAGGCCGACTCCACTTTGAAGATGGAAGCGTTGTAAATGCCAAACAACCTTGTGGCTATTTACATGCAGATTCACATTGTATCAGTCATTTACATTATGGAAATCTAAACGATAAAGTCAGAATTAAGCAAAAGGGCAAAAGTCAACATTTTCTGCCTGAAACTAATGTGCCATTGAAAAATATTCAACTAAGCTGTGTTCAGGTAGAAAAATTGATATTTACCACATGTCCTTTCCCCAGATATTGCACATGTAACCTTCAAAATTACTATGAAGTTGTTACACACTGCCTTCCTGTGGCTCTGGGAAATATTTTTGGTCCAAGTTTCAACATAAAAACCCACTACAGCAGAGCAGTAGTTCCTGTTTTTCATTTACAGAATAATCCTCTTTCTCAGCTCTTGGGAACACTCCACTAATTTCTTCACATTCTAAATCTTTGGATATCTCTAGAGGCTGGTACTACTCATAGCACAATCAACAAAAACAAAACTGCTTTGATTTTGATGGCACAGGGTCAGATCCTAAGGCAAGGCATTTTGTAAGCAATTTTTAAAACTTGGTGATGGATGTAATAAATAAATATATTTACTTGTGCCCCTCCCCCCCAACAATATACATTTATTCTATTTTCTTTGTTCCTTTGTATTAGCAACCTGTAATATTTTAGAATTTGGTTACCTTTTTTATCTTTCTGTCCTATTTCTGAATTGCTCCTTAGTGCTCCTATGCAAGGCCAAGTTCTCCTTCTTTCTCCCAGTTATCAAAAAAAATTGTGTTATAAGAGGGTCCTGATTATTTTCGACCTGTATTTCTGTTCTGCAATATTTTAGTTTTACCTAGCATGAAAAAATTCAGAGTTATTCACAAGTAAAAACAAGAAAAGATCTGTGTCTGCTCGATTGCCCCTCAGAGAGAAGAGCCAGTGAAAAAGTAAATTGTATTCACTGGGAACCAGAGTACATTTTGTGAGTTAGTGGCAGTTCTCAGGGAATTAGTTGTAGTAAATTGCTCAAGTTTCACAGGTCAGTGGGCATGGGGTAAACTCAGTGATAACAATCAGAGAAGGGAAAATTTGTCTCCCTCAAGGAAAGGGAGACAGTTGGAGAAAAATAATATAAAGCATTTGTTCAGTGAAAGAATCGTATCTAGGAAAAAAAAATGCTGTAAGAGCATAACAAATATCAGTAGTAAAACACAGAACTGTATGTTAATACAGCTAACAAACCAGTATCTTCATCTAGCTGCAAAAAACCCCCAAACAATTGAATTTGATGTAGCAGTGAGACATCATGAGGCAGTATCCCTGCACTTGCAATACTGCACATTGATCTCAATAGAATCCTACCTCAAAACAAAAAAAAAGTGTGTGTACATATAAATAAAAAATGACTGATTATACAGTAATTAATGGTAAAAGGACAAAATCATAGGCTATAATAAAAATTGCTATAGATACCAGAAAAGGAAGGATCTACCTTGTATTATGAACGGTCTGGTGAACATTAGAGTAAAATAAAATTGGAAGATTATTTTATTCTGCGGGAAGTATTTGAAAAGAGTATGTGAATTTGGGAATATACACACATTTTCAAAGAAGGGACCAAGTGACCTATTAAAATTTATCTCACTTGGAAGATTCTGGTAATTATATCCAGGGAATGAAATGTCATTAACTTCAATATCATCAATACTTTTCAATAAAAGAAGTTAATCTGACACCTTGTTCCTGTATTAAAAAAATTAAATAATTAATATGTACATTATCATTGCCTGAATTATTTTGGATGATAACAATTGCTTATATAATGGGCATCTTTTGGATCTAACTTGGTACAGGCAATGCTTTGACTTAACTGTCTAACAGAGCATGCTCTTTGGAAAAGTTATCAATATGAATGTTTTAATTTTACTTTTTGCCCTTTTTTTTCCATTTAGGTAGGTGATTATTAGAATTTATCATTATATAAGTTATTTGAAAATTAGGCTAAACACCAGGTATTCAGTTATGCAGTATCTTGGAGAAGAAATAGATGAGCCACTACAGCAGACAGTTGCTGCCCCAGTGGGTCCCCAGCACAGTTTCAGAGTGTGCACTGCCTCTCAAATTGAGCAATTTTGTGTGATGGTATTCACATTGTCCTTTATCACATCCTGAGCAGTGCAATATAGTGCAGAAAGCGCTTTCATCTCCTAGGGAGATAAATGAATTTTGATTTTCTGTGTGAATAACTGACTATTTAGGTCTTGAATTCATCTACATACCTTACCTTTCCTCTGCTAATTAGAGGCCTACTCCAGTTAGGTACCATCTGCAGGCAATGTAGAGAGACAGGCACTTCTGCTGGGTGATTCCTCCCCCCTCACACTCTGTTGAGGGTTTGAGATGAACTTGAGAAGTTCCTGCAGGGATGGTCTATGACAACTGCATTCCTAAGACAAGCATCTCAGCTAAATGCCTGAAATCACCTGGGAAGGGCTCTGTGGCACCCAGTTCATACAACTTCAACGATTTATGTCTGTGGACTCAGTTATGTGTCCGTGATTTACTGAGTCATTATTAGAGGGAGAAGGTATCTCCTGGCAAGGCTAAATCTACTAGACAGATGCTGTACATAGATGGGATGGGTCAAGCTTTAGGGGTTTCTGTCTTTTTCTGTCAATGATAGAATGTCTGGAATAACTACCTCAGAGCAGGGACATAACTTTTAGATGGATGAGAGAAATCCCATCCTAAACAATAAAGGAAAGTATCAATTTGGCAGCTTAACAGTCATCTTTTAGCTTGCCCAGAAGGATAAAATAGGCAGCAGGATGAAAACTTCACTGTAAGGCGAGTGTCATTTGAAGTTATTGGGCTCCAATTTGCCTGAAGAGTGGGAAAATAGCTCAGTTTTTGTGGCC
>VZTR01002286.1:162207-187233 GCA_013400775.1 Chaetops frenatus | reverse complement strand
AATACTATCAGCAAATTACCCACCCCACTGGGACCGACAGAGAAATGTCTGCACTGGGACATGCCAGCATGAGGCCACATCTGTGCCAGCCCAAGAGGTGTGATTGTCTCTTTAGATGGGAATACCTCTCCAGTTTTGTGGCTGTGTTCACACACACTGGGCCTATTTTTCACTCCTTCCTTCTGCAAGGTCCTCTCCCTGGGGCAGTGGATAAGGAACATGACTGGCAAGCAGAGTCTGAATGAGCTGCAGAGCCCGTCTCCCTGAGGAGATCTCTCAGGTTGCCTTTTGCCACAGCATCACTGCCCAGTACAGCAGAAGAATGGATGTGTGAAAACATTCACCCTACTTCTGTTCTGAACATAAGTCACCCTTTTAATGGAGTCAAGCACAGGTGGCAATTTCTGCCTTGACACTCCAAAGCTTCCAGGAACCTATTTCCCTAACTATAGTGGTGACAGAGGAAATAGAAAACACATTCATGTTTGGTGTTAGATGCAGAGATCCTCAAGAGACTCAAGATCACTGCGTTGTGACCTGTTCCACTTGTGCTGACAAAAGCAAACTAGAAAAACAACCAAAAATTTGTGTAATTAATGTCAGTTAAGGAGGGAAAGGATTCTAGATCCATCCTCAGATCCCATATTTTTGGAATTTTCTCTTCTAAGTAATTTTGAAACTTTCATTCTGAACCTAGTGTCTTAAAATGCCATTACACTTTACTTGTCAGTACAAGTCACTGAGACCTAAGAGTAGAGCTTGACAGGGTGATAACATTGATCATAAAACCTCCCATCAACCGTGTTTTTAAATAAAAAATATTATACTCCAACAAAAAAAAAATATACTCCAACAAAATCATTATCAGTTTTCATCAAAGCATTGAAAAGTCCAAGTTCAGCTTATTCCTTATTGCTTGTCAACTGAAAGACTGAAAAGGTCTATTTGCAGATCTAGGAATGTTTTGATTTGCAGGTTATTTTTTTTCCATTGAAAAAGTCTCTTCAGTAATTTGTAAAGATCCCTTCTACCAGACTTTTCTTTCCCAAAGAAGAGTTGAGTACATATCACTCTGATATCCTGTCTTTTCCTCCCCTACCCTTAACAGAAAGGTGGTTCCAAAGTACCATCAGAAGTACCTGTAGCTCCTGTGACTGCAGTGATGGTGAGAAGGACAATGGTGTAAATGCTCTTCCTGACAACTTTCAAAGTAGCTCCTGCTTTTGTGGGCAAGAAGGTTTTCTTGCACTGTCCAGCTTGCTGTAGGCTCCCCAGCATTCCCTGTCAGTGATCCTGCAGCCAGAGTCACTGTTCTTCCTCTGCTTCTGAGAGCCCCACAGTGCAGCTACCAAGAGCTGGTTCTTCTTCCTTGCATGAGGCTTTCTCTGATGAGATCTGGTGAGCAGAGAGGAAGTGGTATTTGTATTTGCTTTCTGTCCAGTGGCCTTCTGGCCCACTGTCCCCAGTGTTACTGTGGGGAGACAAAGTCTACAGCAGTACTTGCACAAAGCCTAACCAGTGTGTTTCTTCATGTTTAGCTTGGATCTTGCTGTCAACAAAATTTTTAACACAAGGCTCTCAACTACATTTGACAGGATTATTGGCACAGATCAATTATTGGCAGCTCAAGTCAGGGACCTCAAAAGAGGGACCAGGAACAAAGACACCTCTGGACAATTATACCCTTACAATCTGATTCCTCATCCCCCACATGTGTGGTCTGGACCCACAACAGTATTAGGGTCAGGGATCTTCTCACTATTCACTGGGTCTCTGTTCCATTACCAAGTGGTTGCTACATGGTCATCTTCACATCCTCTTAGGTCAGTGTCGGTGGGGGTCTGGGTGGGTCCTGTAGTCCTTGTTGTAATGTGGTGGTAACAGCTCATAGAAAGAATTACAGAGCCAATTAGGTTGGAAAAGACCTCCAATATCATCAGGTCCAACCTGTGACTGATCACCACCTTGTCAGCTACACCATGGCACTGACTGCCATGTCCAGTGGCTTCTTCAACACCTCCAGGGACAGCGACTCCATCACCTCCCCGGACGGTGTCCAATTCAATGTCTAATCACCCTTTCTGTGAAGAAATCCTTCCTGATGTCCAACCTGAACCTCCCTCAGCACAGCCTGAGGCTGTGTCCTCTCGTCCTGTGGCTTGTTGCCTGGGAGAAAAAGCCAATCCCCACCTGGCTACAACCTCCTTGCATGTAGTTATAGAGAGTGATAAGGTCACTGATGAGTGTTTTCTTCTCCAGGCTAAACAACCCCAGCTCCCTCAGCCACTCCTTGCAGGACTTACTCTCCAGACCCTTCACCAGCTTCACTGCCCTGCTCTGGACATACTCCAGCCTCCAATCTATGGGCTGACAACTCTAGCTATTAATATTAAAGTAATATTTAAGCTCCTAGCTTTACCTATCATAACTATCATGAATGTTCAGATTATTATCTCCAAGTTTCACTACAATCCATCTTTGATTTACACAACATAACTGTATAGTTCAGATAAAGCTCAGTTTGCAGCCAAACAATTCTAGCTGCTTATTTCAAGCAAACACCTATTTCAAATAGCATAAAATGTTCAACACTCACAGTGAGAATTTTATCATCAGGAATTAAAGAAAGGATACTTTTAGTTAACCACTTAAAGGATGCTCAACATATTGAAAGCAAAATCTCTTGAAAAATGTTCCTATTTCTGCCCACTCTGTCCTTCCCCACATATGTAACAGCCGAAGACATTTTCTCTAAAAGGCACTGGCAATCACTTCTCCCCTACAGGGAGGGAGGGTATCTAGGTATGATGTACATTTATTTAACACCTCTTTTCCTCTGATAACAGTACACGTACAGTTAGGCCACAGCTGCTTTTTTTTGCACTACTGTTTTGTTTCTCAATGTATTCTGGTCCTATATTCCCCCACATACACACACAAGTGAGCATTGAGCTGTGGGATTTTGTGTAGAGCTAGAAGCGTGCCTTAATTTATGCAAGATCCCTAAAGGCCTTTCCCTAAGCTACTACTGTACCTCTTCCCATGTGATTAAGACTGCTGCCTTATAACAGCAAAGACAGCTTTCCTAGATGTAAGATGAACCACCCTGGAAATTAATGTACTGAATTTAGTTTTATCATAAAAATATTTGCCTCCCCATACTCTGAAGCCACCAAGCTGAAATGAGTTGATGGTTATTTGACTGTTCTAAGAACAGAACTCTCCCCCTACAACTACGGTCAGAGCAGATTTATGTATTTACGTGGCTGTGTGAAACGTGGTTGGAAGGGCTGCAGTTTTGTGGTCAAAAAGATGCAAGACATCTGTGACTGGAGGGATTACTGACAGGAAGACAACCATGACCTCCTTCACCGCACCCTTCACCCAGATAGTGGGTGCTATTTAATTGAGAGGAGACACAGCATCCATATGACTCCAAGAAAAAGCTGGCTGAGTCCAAAGAGAAAGTTAGACAACCTCTGTTTACACTTCTTATGAGAAGACAATGGCAGCAATATAATGAAGTTCTCATCTCTGATGTCTTGCTGCTTCAGTTACTCTTCCTAAAAGTCCCTCTGTCAAACAATCTCAGATAGCAACCTGCACCTTGGTTAACACAGCTCCTGCTTCAGCTCTGTGTGGTTTGGCAGTGAAGTGCAACAACCATTACCGATGTTTTCAGCAGGTCCAAGATGCAAAGATCGCATGTAGATAGATCCCTGTGGTGTGAGACATACCATAGTTACAACCACAGAGTCTGTGGTAAGGTGGTTCAGAACTAACTGGCAGAGGCAGCAAGAAATAATGGTCCAAGTCATGAAAAACAGAAGATTTCAGGGTCCTAATCACTGGGGGTTTAATTAGGAGCAACACACCCAAGCACCTAGAGAATGTAGGGTCATTTTAGAAACTAAGGCAGGAAAACTGATAAACGGGGGGAGAATTCCCTGGAGTATGGGGTGCAACCTAGTCCAGTTAGTTTGGGGAAAGTCCTAATGGTTTTGGCCTGGGGTTTTTTTGCTAAAGATTCTGCATCATCTCTGATATTCAAAATGATGGCTGATAAATCATGTTGGTATTCCTTTAATTAGCCTTTTGGCATTTCCTTTTCTGGATTACAGTTTGGCCACAACACAGCAACTTACAGCATGACTGTGGAGAGTGGAAAGGTTGTTCATGGGTGATTTGGCATGGGCAGCGCTGATGAGAGTTTTTTGGTTTTGGAAGCCCAGACTCTCAGTCTGACACTAAAACTGGAGCTAGACAGCATGGCACTATTGTGTCAAGAGCACCAGTGCTGTGCACCAAGCAGTGGATGCAAGCAGCTGTGCTGCTGGACCTGGTTGTTCTCCAACCACCTCCAGCACAGCACTGGAGCTGATTTTTTAAGTGTCCTTCTCTGTTACATTGTTTCTGTCTCAGCTCAGAAGGCTTCTGTGTTCTGACACCCTGTTTAAGTTGAATTCGTAGCTCAAAATCACCATGAATGACTGCATGACATCCTGTTTCCTTTATGTTGTTTCTGGCTCCGGATGTATATCACATCTCTGGCAGAGTGACTTAGCCTCCTCCTGCACGCGCTATTATGGACATACCAAATTCTGGTTTTAGCTGCCCTCCTGGACATTTCAGAGCAAGCTGCTCAATGGTTATTAGTGGTTCAGCCCCCAGGAAAGCAGAGTTTTGCAAAGATCGGCTTCATGCTGCTGCTGTTTCTGCTGCTGTTTGCTGCTCCGAGGGCTTTTGTCAGGATCCACGTTATAGCTGTGTTTCCTTCTCCATCTCCTGCTCAAAGCAAGCAACAGCACTCACCTTGAAAAGTTCTTTTTCTTTTTATTTAACAGTCAAAAACCCCAAAACATTTAACTTTCAGGGATGTTCGCTGTTTTTTTCTAGTATTGATGTGGTAAGTTCGGGTCCAGGAGAAAAAAAACCCCATCAAATTTAACACAGATATTGAAAAAAGAATTCCAGTTCTGTAAAACCAGTGGAAACTACTCTTCAGCTGGGACTAGCAGTGTTAGCTGCAACATGAACAATAATTCCTCTCTCTTTCATTACTTTACTATAGAACCTTTAAAAAACCCATTTCCACCCCTTTCCCATTTCTAATGTGTCTAATGAGTATTTTAATTTTTTTAACTATTTTTTGTTAATGTCTCAGAATATCCAGCCCTTGAGACATCTGTGGCCTTGAATTCCTTCTTGGGACTAGAGACACTTCTCCCTGCCCCCAGTCGCATAGTTTGCAAAGAGGAAAATGCAGAGCTTCTTAGCATTTTATACAAATAATTTAGCCTTTAAAACTTCATATCCTAGTAACTCTAGTTCCTAAACCACCTTCCAAGTGAAAGATTAAGGGCAAGCACAGATTCAGACACAGTCAGTAGTGCTCTTAATGTCACAAAAAGAAAAGCAGGCAGGCTGATGTGTTCACCCTGTCCTTTCCAGCATGCTTCCTGGTGACAATACTTGGTCCAAGTTTCTCTTGGTGGAAATGAAACTCAAGACTCCAGCTGGTTTTGGTTCACAGGGCCTGAACCAACCGTCCCAAATGCACCTCGCTGTTCTCTCAGAACTCCCTCTCCAGCTGGTCTCACAGCCACTCTTCTCCGACAGATATTTGAAATGAATGATGGTTTGATCTGTCTCAGAATGCTGAGATAGACAAGATCAGACCAGACAAGACAACTGGTGCTGCCACTTCCTTCCAGCTCCATGCTCTCAACTATTGTTTGGGATTTAGGTCAGTGTCAATGGTTATAGATCCCTCTTTCAAACTCCAGAGGAATGATTGTCAGAGTTTTTAATGTGGACTAAATTACTTTTGTAGTAATTCCCTAACATTTGAACTACATAACCAGCAACTGAAAAGAGACATCTGCTGCCACAGACATGAGCCATAGGCAATGTCAGTGTGAATGCCTAATGTTTGGAAATAACGTGCACAATAGAAAGTAGTCTTTCAGGAGAGATACAAAGCAGGCTTAAATGTTGGTAATTTACCAGCTCTGTCTACAGTAACCTGCCATTTCCCATCTCCCTACGGTCTGCCCCTAGAGAACCTAGACTGCAGTTTGGTCCAAGAAAAAAAAACCTTCCACTGAAATGTACAGTTCCAGTCTCCAGGTTTTAGATGTGGGTTTACTGGATGCTCTTGTTTATCTCACCCTCTGCTGTAATTACAAGTATTCAAAACGTCCTATACCACCTTAATTTGTACCTGCTACCTATGTAGTCACATTAAAAAGAAAAGAGTGACCTAATTAGTGGCCGGGACCCTGGCCAGTGAACTGGGCACCTCTGTTCCCGTCATCACACCTGCAGATGTGGTGTTAAATGGGCTGATGGGTTTCTCTGCTGCCTTCCCTCCTCTGGCTGGCTGGCTGTTCTGGGTGTTATGTGCTGCAGAACTTGTGCCTGGCAGGGGTTACTATTGCAGAGTAATTTGAAGCAGGCAAGTCTGCTGCCTGCAGCCATGAGCTGTGTGGGACTCTGAGGCAAAGGTAGCTAAAAGCACTTGTCTGTTTCATGTGTCACAGTTTGGCATAGAAATGGGGAAATCTGCCTACCGGTGTGGTTATGAACATATCTCCCTTTGGCCAGTGTGTTTTTTCTCTTAATAGAGTCACTACAGATTTCAATTCAATTAGGTTGCTGCTTTAGCACCCCTGCCCCCAGCCCACAAAAAAACCAAAAAAACAAAAACAACAACAACAACAACAACAACAACAACAACAAAGATTGGCAGTGTTCTTGAAGTGATTCTTGAAAGCTCAAAAGCTTTTTTCCCCTGCATTTATAGTTTCTTGTGCCATAGGCAGTGACAGGAGAGAGGCCTGCCCGGTAGCTTCCAGACTGGTTTGGAGCCAAATAAATGTCATCTGTAGATTTATTTGGGAGCATTCTTCCAAGTATGCATGTAGCAGCCAGTGATTGTGGTCTGTCCTGAGCTATGCACATTCGAGCTCTGTCTTGCTGTGAAATAAAGCAGGTTTTAAGAGGGCTTAATTTACAGGACTGAGGTAGAATACAGGGTTTTTCCCCTAGGTTATCATTAACCTCTCACTGTTAACCACTTTCACTGATCATAAATTTGAGAAGCAGCTTATGGATTTCAGTAGAAATTTATCTTGCTACAAAATATTCAAAGCTATCCCTGAGAAACGTGTATGTTGCTGGCTGCCCTTTCTTAAGGGATCAAAGTTCTCTCCCTATAGCTTTGTAACTGAGTTCAACATAAAGAAAGTAGGATATAGTCTCTGTTATCTTCTAACAGTCCTTCCTGGACTTCAATCTATTCATTGTAGTACTTAAATGATCAGACTTACAGGGCTTTAAACAGAGGGTTGTGACTGCAGAAGAAAAAGGAGTCTCTGTCTCAAAGGTAAGGCGGTGTTCCCCAGGACATCCAGGCTGGCCTGTGTGTGAGGTTGAACATCAGGATATTTTCATGTATTACTTTTATAAAGATACTGATAAAGTTTACTTTCATTTGGTGGTGTTAAAATTGCAGTACTTTGAAGCTGAACTGTTTCAAGGACACACATTTATTTCAGTGGTTTTACAGCTCTGTGAACAGTAGTTATGAAGGAGAACAATGTAAAAAGCCTTATGTGGTTTTTTGATAGGAAAACAGCACTCTGATACAGATCAATTAAATAATAAAACCTCAGGGTCTTCTTACTATAGTGTGAACATGGATGCCAACAGTTTTGAGGTTGGTTTGGGTTTATTTTACTCAAAGCAGAACTGACCTCTACATGGTTCTCCTTGAAGAAACTGATTTATTTTTCTGAAATTACTTACTTTTTTATGTATCAGACTAGCGCTTGGAAAACTGGTGGCTGCAGCTGGCAGGTGGATGGTGCTATAGGACAGGGCTGCTTTGCCCCACTCCGTGGCCAAACAGGGCATCAGCACACAGAGCCCTCAGCAGTTCCACAGCTTGGCTGGGCTTAGCCTGAGAACACACATGAGAAGACACAGAGCTGAGCAGATGATACAAAACTGGGAGGAGCTGTTGACGCCCTCAAAGGCAGAGGCCATGCAAAGAGACCTCGATAAATTGAAGGACTGGGCAATCACCAGCCATATGAAAATTCAACGAGGGAACATGCTGGATTCTACACCTGGAATGGGGCAATCCTGGATGTACAGACAGACTGGGGAATGAGATGCTGGAAAGCAGTGCCACAGAAAGGGACCTGGAGGTCCTGGTCGATGGAAAGTTGAACCTGAGTCAGCAGTGCCCTGGAGCCAGGAGGGCCAACCCTGTCCTGGGGGGCATCAGGCACAGCATCACAGCCGGGCATGGGAGGGGATTGTCCTGCTCTGCTCTGAGCTGGGGTGGCCTCACCTCGAATATTGTGTGTAGTTTTGGTCACAACATAAGGAGGATATAAAACTGTTAGAGAGCATCCAAAGTAGGGTAATGAGGATGGGGAAGGGTCTGGAGAGGAAGCCGTATAAGGAAGGGCTGAGGTCACTTGGTCTGTTCAGCCTGGAGGAGACTGAGGGGAGACCTCATCACAGTATAGAACTTTCTTATGAGGGGAAGGGGAGGGGCAGGCACTGATCTGTGGTGATCAGTGACAGGACCTGAGGGAATGGCCTGAAGTTGTGTCAGGAGAGGTTTAGGTTGGATATCAGGAAAAGGTTCTTCACCCAGAGGGTGGGTGGCACTGGAACAGGCTCCCCAGGGAAGTGGTCACAGCACCAAGCCTGACAGAGTTCAGAAAGTGTTTGGACAACACTCTCAGGCACAGGGTGTGATTTGGGGATGGTGCTGTGCAGGGCCAGGAGTTGGACTTGATGATCCTTGTGTGTCCCTTCCAACTGAGCACACTGTGTGAACAGCTGGGCCTGGGGAGCCCCTGCCGCGCCCGAGGGCCGATGCGGACGGCAGCAGCAGACGCCGTACCTGCCCCTGACAGCCCCGGGCTGGGCGGGGATACCCTTGGTATCGCCCCGTTGTCCCTCCCCGCTGTCCCGCCTACCGCCTTCCGGGGCCGGCCGGGTCCCTCCTGCAGCCGCCGGGATGGTGCTGCCCCGGGCGGGTGGTGCTGCGGGCCGGGTCGCGCCGCCGCTGGCCGCCCTGTCCCAGGTGCTGCGGCTGGAGCGGAGCCGCCGCACCGCCATCGTGTTCCCGCTGCAGAAGCTGGAGCGGCACCTGGCGCCCGGCACCGACACGGCGCGGTTCCGCCTCTTCCAGCCCGGGCTGGCCGCCCTGCAGCGCGCCGAGGCGCTCTTCAGGTCCGACCGCGGACACCCCATCGACTACGTGAGCTCCGCCGTGCGCACGGACCATGCCCCGCCGCCGGCCCTGCCCGAGGTCAGGAGAGCCCTGTCCCCGCGCCCCTGGGCTGGGACTGTGCCGGGACCCTGCCGGGACAGCGGCTTCCCCCCGCCGTGGCCACGCCGGCCTGGGCTGAGCTGTGGCGGTAAAGGGGTGGTGGAGTGGTTGTGCAGCTCTGTCAGAGCGCTGCGCAACGTGCTGGGCACTTACTGCTGCTTTTTTAAAAATCGTTTGTTTGTTGTTGTTCCTCGTTGTACTACTCGGCAGCCTGGCGTGTCCGTGGCACAGGACATCGCTGTCCCCGGCCACTGGCAGCACGGGCTGGGAAATGACCAGGACTGGCTGCAGCGAGAGGTGGGCAGGTGTAGATGTGCCCTTTCTGCCTCTCCCCCTGCAGGTGTGCTTCATCGGCCGAAGCAATGTGGGGAAATCATCTTTAATCCGGGCTTTGTTTTCACTGGCTCCAGAAGTGGAAGTCAGAGTGTCAAAAACTCCAGTGAGTGACATTTTTAACTTCCCTCCTTTTGGGTGATAAGCTGGTATCAGTCCAGAGGATAGGGCTGAGAAGCGTGGTAGTGAACAAGCTCTTGAGTAGCCTGAAATGACAGAAAGTGCCAGCTCTGGTGGCCTTCAGCTCATGGCTGGCACTGGCCTTGGTCTAGCCCAGGAAGAGGCAGAAGAAGTCCAGCCTAGCTCTTCAGCCAGACACAGGAGCTGCACAACCTGAGGAGGTGTGCTGTAAAGCCCTTTGAGAAGAGCCAAGCTCAGAGACCCATTACAGTATTTTTGGTCTATTTTATGGATAGAGCCATATAGGATTGCTACAAGGGTAGGAGACTGGGCAGTGTAAAGCATTCTGGGGGCGGCAGGGGTCTGGTATAGATATGTTTTGCAAAGCATCTCCTAATACATTACTTAAAGCAGCTTTTTTTAAAACCACCCCTGTGTTTCATCTTGCCTAAACCTTCTCTTCAGGGCCACACCAAGAAGATGAATTTCTTCAAAGTAGGGAAGTACTTTACTCTGGTGGATATGCCAGGATATGGCTATCGTGCCCCGCAGGACTTTGTTGAGATGGTGGAGGCCTATCTGCAGGAACGGCGCAAGTAAGGCTCCTTCCTGTACCTCCCAGCACAGGAAAGCCAGACAAACACCCCTGTACAGCATCACGTAACAAGGGGAGAAAATGCAGAGGGGTAGCTGCTTCTGTCCATTAGTTCTGACATCATTTCCCTGGAGCCTTCTGCAGTGTCACTCATTCATGCTCAGACAGATCAAAACAGCAGGACAGATTGAGGTGCTGCTCCATGCCGACCCTCAGTTTCCATGCATGGCTTTCCTTGGCTCTTCCTATCCCCAGATCCCATGTTACTTGGTTTTGCTTATGAATTCGGAAGTAGCAGAGCAGGCAGGAACTAATGGTGACAATTACTGTTGCTTGTGTTTCTGGCAGCTTGAAGAGGACTTTCCTATTAGTTGATGGTGTAGTTGGACTCCAGAAAACAGATCACATTGCGGTAGAGATGCTGGAAGAGTTTGGGATTCCTTATGTGGTAGGTAATGCTTCATTCTTGGGTTGGTTATAAGGTACAGGTAATCTATGAAGATGTGTACTCTCTGCCTGAGCTTATGCAAATTGACCTACCTAAGCAGTAACCCCACACCATTTATTGTTAATAAAACAGGTTTAAAATGTGTTGAGGGAGACAAGGGAGATTTAAGAGGTTTATTAAGAGATTTTTGTGTGGTTTATTAAATAGATACTTTTATTTTCAGTGCTCAGTTTGAGCAGCTTGAAAAGGCCCACTCCTTGTGCAGGCCATAGAAGTGTTTTGGTGTTTTCCCCTAGATATGACCAGAGCTTTCAGACTGCTTTGTAAGATGGTCTAGGACTCTTAGAGATGTTCCAGGTTAACAGCAAAATAATCTTACTTTCTTCTTTTAATCTTCCCTTTCTGGATCCATGCAGATGGTGTTAACAAAAATTGACCGAGCTTCCAGGGGAGTGTTGTTAAAGAACGTACTGGAGATCCAGGAGTTTGTAAAGAAGGGCACTCAGGGATGCTTTCCTCAGCTGTTCCTGGTTAGGTAAAGATCCTCTCCACTGCTGCTGTTTCCTTTCTGGTCATGAGTTCAGTAGGGCAAGATACCTAAAACAGATCTGTCTGCTCTAGAGGCAGCACCTCTCTCCATCCCAAGGATGGAGGGTGAGCTGCTGATGGGGGAATGTCCCTTTCCTTCTTCCCCCTTCTCTGCAAGTGAGTGGAGTTTGTTTCCAAGGGTGCTTCTTCCTTTGGCATATCTCAAAGCAGGGCAGCAGTCCCTGTGTGCATTCTATCAGGCTTTGCCATTTTATTTGGAGTTCTGGTAACAGTAACAGCTGTAATTGTTGGATTACATAGCCCCAGTGCAGGCTCTTCCCCAGATGTACTGTGGGACATGTAACTGAACACAGCCAGTGGCTGTTTGCCTTTATTACTCCAAGACACAGCAATATCTGGCACTGAATATCCATGCCTCTGTTTCCACAGTTCTGTGGAGTTCTCGGGCATTCACTTGCTCAGGTGTTTTGTAGCCCATGTTACTGGAAACCTGCCCACTGTGGAGGCCAGCTGAAAAGATCAACTCCTGCTCTGCTTGGCTCATCAGAAACAAAAGGTACCAAAACCAGAGCTCTGGGGTTTCTGTTGTAAATAAGCCAAGTTACTATAAGGTATTTTTTAATAAAAAAATATTTATAAAGCTAATATTTTTCTTTATTAAGTTCATTAATTCAGGAAGTTTGCAGTGTGAATTAATCCAGGTTATTATAAAACTATTTCATAAAACCTATATGATTGTAATAAGGAGAAAAAAACCCAGAACTTCCAAAGATAAGGGAAGTTTTAATACATTTTCTCTTCCTTCATTGAAATGTTCAAAAAGATACCACTGCATGCTCTGCTGCATTTAGGATATTAGAGCTAGTCTAGTAATATCATTAATACATAGGCATTTAGTTTAGGAAAGGAAAACTATAGCCATAACATTAAGCAAACTGTACTTGCCCAGTTGAACTGAATGATACACAGAGGTTTGCTCCTCTCAGGGTTAGGATAATGGGGCCAAAAACTACCACCTGTGCGACCTACCTGCTCTAAGGCCATGCAGAGTGGAAACAGCCAACCTGTTGTTCGTGAAGGTGTGTTTGACGTTTTGTATATTTTACTTTTCTAACTCTTCTGTGTCCTGTGTTCAGTAGGTGCAGCAGGATAGCATGCCTTCCTTGCAGACACTGAGTTGTCCCTGTTCCACAAGGATGAAGGAAAGGACACATCTTTAATGGGGTCTGCTTTTCCATCAGTGTTGGCTTGAAACAGAGTGGAATAAAAGACTGACATCTAGAGGAGCGCTCTCCTGCACACTGTCATCAGTCAGTGCTGCATCTACCTCCTGTTTTGAGATCCAGCATGAAGTTCTGCAGCTGCACTCGGATGAGTTGCCAGATCTGAGACACACCGTCCATGATCTCTATGAGCTCTACTCTGTCAGCTGAAGCACAACACTGATGTGTCTTGTATTTCTAGGGGATCTGTGTCCCACAGCAGCTGTGGCTGGCTAAGAGCACCTGAAACTGTGCAGTTACAAGGCAGAACTGGACAAAAGGACAACCATCAATAGCAGCACTCATACAAGAGAACTTAGTCCCAAGCTATGAAGTGCCTGGGTCAAACCCTGACAGTCTTTGTCATGTCTTAACATGGCCAAATGTGGTTATGCAGTTGTCAAAGTTACTTGCATTAAGTGTTTAAACCTCAAGAAAGGAAAGTTCTTCTCTAAAGCACTTTGAGGGTGCAAAAGGACTAAAAATATCACTTTCTTTCCTATGCAGCTTCTTGTAACACACTAGACATGGACAAGATCTGTTTTCAGCGTACATGTAAGAAGTGGAGAATGTGAGGAATGCAGTAGATGTGGCTCTCAAGCTTTTGCATCTTAGTAGTGATCAAACCTGTAATTCTGTTAATATTTTATCTCTAATCCCAAAATGCTATAGGCCAAACCAGCCCAAGGGAGGCATGATCCTAGAAGTGCAGTAGTAGCTATATAGATGGACCAGGTGAAAGTGAACACTTCAGGAAGGATCTTTTCTTAGGATCTTAAAACCAGGATCTTCCAAAAGCATCAGTCTTGTCAAAGCTGTGATTTTCAAGGCCTCAACCTTGACTGAAGAACCTCTGAAAATAACCCTGAATATGTAAAAAAGTGCAGCTCTGGTTTTAGTCCCTCTTCAGAACAAAATCCATTACATTACATTACAACCCCTTAGAGTGCTCGGAAGTCTTTTACTAACCATTTAACATACATTAAAAACGCCCAGTTAATCCATTTGTATAAACAAACTGGATGTATGTGCATGGAACATTAGGTATCATCTTCTCCAGAAGAACCAGTTTTATCTCTGGACACATCTTGGTTTTATTTAAAAGTGCTTCAAATACTGAAATAACTCCTGCATTTTGCTTAGCCGTTTGCAGAAGAGAACACTGCAGTTTGATTTTTGAGTGTGACAGTGGCCCTGTTACAAAACAGTAAATAAAATCAAGTCCTCTCCCTGAACAGTAAAACTTATATTTAAGTGCTTTCATGCTTGGGGTAAGCAGGTGTCTTGACACACTACTGGACGTTTTTTGCCAGGTTCTTAAGGAACTGGCTGAATTCCAGAGTGAGGAGCTGTACTTTCTCAGGCCAGGGACAAAAGCTCTGTTTCCTCCTCACTGATGAGTGGTGGGTGGACCTGGCAGCATACTGATGCAGTAGAGCTCATTTCAGTTTTAAATTCAAATGTCCCTACTTGTGTGCAATGCATAAGCTTCACACAACCTTTAAAGGTACCTAGCATTACCTTGTGAAGTTTTTCCTCTTCTACAGCTGTTATTTACAGAAGTGATGTTACTAGCTTCTATGGAAAAGGATTTCACCTTGTGCATCTTCCCTGGTCTTTCAGCAGTACTTTCTCCGTTTTCTTCCTCTAGTGTATCTGTCTCTGGTCTGGTCTGTCACCATAACTCTGACACTACACAGGCAGTATTTTTGCAACAGTGTCTAAAATTAGAACATTGCAGTCTGGACAAGTTCACTAGTAGATGAGTAAAAACTGGTTGAATAATTTAGCTCAGAGCACAGCAGTCCATTGGTCATACTCCAGTGGCATGGCAATTACAAGTGGAACACTGCAAGGATCCATTCTGGAATGTGTCCAGTTTAACATCTTTATGAGTAATCTGGAGAAGGTGCCTTGCTATCAGACGTGCCTAGGGCACCAAACGGAGGGACAGTGGACATGCTCGAGGGCAGGGCTGGAGGAAGGGCTGGCAGCAACTGGATGAAATAAAACAGAACTGGAGCACCTCCCCTGCAGAGACAGACACGCTGAGAGAATGGGAGCTGTCCAGAAGGTGGAAACGTCACCACAACCGTCCAGTAGGTGAAGGGGACCTAAAGGGAAGCCAGAGAGGGACTCATCAGGAACTGTAGTGATAGGACAAGGACAAACGGGTACAAACTGAAAGAGGGGACTTTACCTCGGGCAGCCTGGTCTAGTGGGAGGTGTCCGTGTCCATGGCAGGGGGGGTTGGGATTAGATGATCTTTAAGGGCCACTATTCCAACTCCTTTACATTCTATAATTCTGTGAACATGGGCAAGTGTGCCTTGCTGAAGGGAAGGAAAAGCCCCTGCCAACCAACCGAACAAACTGTGAAAAGACACCCTTTCTGACCTCGTGGCTGATCCTCTTTCGGGGAGGGGGGTTAATAGACACCTCCCGAGCTCACTTTCAAACCACGCTATCCCGTTCTGGCAATCCAGTAGTGAGTGTAATACCCAGGTTTGGGGAGGGTCACCAGACTTAGGCCACAGCACCACGCCCGTGCCCGGAGCCCAGCCCGGCGGGGCGGGGCCGGGCGGCGGAAGCTGTTCCGGGCCGCCGGGCAGCCATGGCGGATGAGGAGGAGGACGTGCCGGTGAGTGGCGCAGGGGCTGCCCTTCCCGGGGCTCCACAGCCCAGCCGCGGGCGGGGGCGCGGCGGGAAGGGGCCGGGGCCAGCCGGGCGCTGACCGCGGCCTCCCCTCCGCTGTGCAGTTCGAAGAGGACGCGGAGGACGCCGGCGGCGGCCTGGACGGCGGGCAGGGCAGGAGGAAGAGGCTGTTCTCCAAAGAGCGTGAGTCGGGCCGGGCCAGAGAGCCCTGCCCAGCGCGGACGGGTCACTCAGCTGAAACCTCGAGCTGACAGCTATGGGGTCCCAAAACTCACTTCTTAGCAAAGCAGGAGCTTTCATTCTGTGCCTTGGCTGCAAGTGCAGAAAGCTGCTGTATAGACCCCCCTCAAAAATACTGCTAGTGCATCCTCTGAGCCTAGCTGTGTTTAAAGTCAGCTGCGCTGTCATTGTGCAGTGCTTTGCAGCCTAAATTAATATTCAGAGAGCCTGTCCTCAGACATGCTTTTCTGTACAGGACCTGGCTTTTTTTGGCTTCTGCTTATTTCCTGTATGTTTCCTAAAGAATTGTCCTGCCTGATAGACGAGAGTGCCGTCCTGGTGCAGGGGTGTGCAGGCTGGTGAGCCCTAACTAGATGTGTACAGCACTGAATGGATGAAAGAAGCCTCACGCTGAGTGTTTCTTTGCGCAGTAAGGTGCATGATGTATGGATTCGGGGACGACCAGAACCCTTACACAGAATCAGTGGACATTCTTGAAGACTTGGTAATAGAGTTTATCACAGAAATGGTAAGTCAGCTCTAGACAGTATGGTCAAAACATCTTCACCAGAACTTAAACTTTCTGAAGGTTAATACCTCTGACTCAAATACTGCATTATCCCAGGTCCCAAATTCATGGCACAAGTAGCAGAAACATAAACTTGGATTTTGTTCCAAGATTAAAGCAAAATTTATGCATCTTGCTCTACGTGAGCTTAGAACACTGAAGTCCTTAAGTAGCAGTTAATTAGTATTGCAGGAGGGGAAATACCCTTCTGACTTTGGGGTTCACCATGGCATCACTGTATGTGCAGCTGACAGAAGGCTCAGATTTGAAAGTGTCAGCTTTTTCTGTTTGCCCAGTGTCTGTACATGGATAGGAACTCAGCTGTGCCCCACAAAAGAAATGCATTCTTGGACCTGAAGCCATTACTCTTTCAGATCTGGATACTGTTTCAAAGCATCCAAACATTCCTCTTTCTTTTGAAAGGTTGGTCTTCCCTATCCTTATCAAAATGCCCTGCATTGTCCTCTGATACGGTTACCTCACATTGCTTCCAAGTTGTGCCTTATCTTCAGGCATTCTGCAGGCTGGGTATCCTACATGTAATCTGACCTTAGTTTTGATACCATTATGTGATGTACATAGAGTGGTATGTTCAGGGTGTAAGTGACAGGCAGCTGGGGACAGCAGACTAAGTCCATGATTTACTGGGAAGTTCTCGTATGACTTGGACGGTAGTGCCCAGAACCCGCAATTGCTTACTTTTTTGTTATAAAATGACAGAAAACAAAGTGGAATTGAGAGCTTAAGAAAACACCATGGCAAAGGAACACTGCTGACTTTTTTTTCCTCTGTAACAGACACACAAGGCCATGTCCATCGGGCGGCAAGGTCGGGTACAGGTTGAGGACATTGTCTTTCTGATACGCAAGGACCCCCGGAAGTTTGCCAGAGTTAAAGACCTCCTAACCATGAATGAAGAACTGAAACGAGCCAGAAAGGCCTTTGATGAAGCAAACTATGGGTCTTGATTCTGTGCACAAGCTGCATTGGGGCATTATTTGGGCACCTGCTGCCTAGTAAGAAGGAAGATTGTGTGTGTTGTTTGGAAGGGTTATTCAGGATGGAGATCACTGCTGGGATGTCTACCCTCACTCCCAGCCTTTGCTGAGAAATATTCAAGCAGCTGAAATGTTACCTGATTGTATGTGCTATACTTAGGTATTTTTATACCATTTGATGAAATGAAAAAAAGAGCTCTAAAAATTCCTGCAATGGCAGGAGCCTGTTTGAAGTAGGCCTGTGTTGAATCAGATGGTTCAAGGGCTTATGAGTCATGATTCTCTAAAATAATTTCAGTTGTCACTGCGTATTCCTGTGAGAGGAAACCCTGAAACTGGATCTTGCTTATCTGTATAAAGACCTTAAGCCCAAACTACTATCAAAGTTGTGCTCTTTGCTCTGTATATGCTTTTTGAATAAAACATAAGTTTATGCCCACGTTTCATAACTAAATGAACATTGATCAGTTCATACAAGGTGGGTAATACAGAGTTACTGTTGCAGGCCACAGCTCTGCTTTCCCCTACTTCTGGAACAGCTCAGAGGGAGAGGTAGGTTCAGTTAACTCCTCATTTCAGAACAAGCATAGCAAATGCTGAAACAGCAGTACTGCACATCAAGGGTGTCCCCTCTACAAGCAGCACAGAAGGAAGAGTGTAAGGCTTGGAAAGGTGTTGGCAAGTCTTTTGTCCAAAGCAGCAGTGAGCAGTCAGCTGCAGCCTTCTGTCGTGGATGGTAACTATTCACACTGTGGATGTGACAGCAGCATTTAACACGTGGTCCAGCAGTGGAGAGGGGACACTGAGTAAGGGTAGCAAAGTCACTGTTCCTGGACAAGGGTAGGTAAATGGATGGAGACTATTCAGCTATTTGGAACACCCTTAAAAATATAAAAAAAGAGCTACTAAAAAAAAAGCTGTTTTACAAATACATAATAAAATCGTTGCTACTTTCTTAACAGATCAGGATGTAAGTTACTGAGACACCATTAGGGTTCAGAGGTGCTTACTTAGAAAAATAAGAAAAACAACAAAAAATTAGAATGATTTGCAAGTCCAAGGTCAGACACCTATTGCTGCAAAAATAGAATCAATATCTGTGTTCTCAGCAGCTTCTTTCCAAACAGGGCCAAGGCTTCCTTCCAGCAGCAACCACTTAGGGGTCCCTGTTGTGCTTAGCCTGACATGTCCTGTATCAATGCTGGAATGTTCTTCCTGACTCGGAGACCCATCCTGGAAAGCTGGGAGGGTGAGTGATGCACTGTTCTCAGAGACTCCAAAAAGCTCAGGAGGCTTTTGCCCACGAGTCCTTAGAGCTGTCTTGAGGCGCGCAGACGATCCGATCGTCCTTCGGCAGAACCGTGCCCCGAGGTGCTGCTTTGGCCAGCGCCTGTGTCGCGACCCGTACAGGAGGTATTTACGGACTGATGTTTTCACACAGCGCAGCTTTTTCTTCAAGCTTAAGGGGAGCAAAGTGCACAAAACAGAACTTTATCAGCTCCTAAAATGTGACTTCATTTGGAGTTTGGAGAGATTTGGTTATTACCCGTCTCTATCATTTTCCTTATCATACCAAGGAAACAGAACAGCACCTTGTACAACAGTAGCCAGGGCAGTCTGAATAAAGACAACCCTTGCCTCATACAGTTGTTACCATAAAACATGCAGATGAATCAAGTTGCATTTTCATCCTCCTCCCTAAGTATTGTACATCTGTTAGCCTTTTAAATCCTTTCACTAGTGACTGAAGCTAAATGTTGGGGCCAGAGTACCCCATAAACTGAACTAGTGATCCTGAGTTTTGAAAGAATGACTCAGACCACTGTTTTTCCCTATACTATAGCAAAATAAATAATATTAAAATATAAAGTGTTAGCCTCAGAAATCCCACACCCATACCATGCAAAACTACCTGCATCCTTGAGCCTCCACATGGTGCAGCCGGTTGCTTTTCAACAACTTGTTACGCAGAAAATAAGCTTCTGATTTGAATTTGTTGTTTTTGCACCACAGAATAGCTTTTCTGAGTGCCTCTGACAGCTCCCCAAATGATGCAGCTGTTTGGACCATCTGTACAAGAGATCCAGTATGCTGTGATTTTGCTATCCGAGAGGAAGGTGCTACCAGCTTTGCTTTAAGAGGTGTTGATGCAATGCTTAGACCCTGAAACAAAAAGTAACAGAAATAGTGTTTTAAAAAGATCACGTGTCTGAACCTTTCTGCTGAAAGGGAGCAAAACACAGGGACTTTTGTGAGAACATTCTGTATTTTCTAAGGAGAAAAGGGAAGAGCAGTCTTGTTTAGTGGAATACAAAAAGAAGAGGCAAATAATTAGAATTTGCATTCCTGTCTACTACTGACTTGCTCTCTTGTCACTTCATTTGACAAACCAACAAATGCCCAAGTTCCTAAGCAGAAATAAGTAGTGATTTTCTGTGCAAAGCTTCCACACTAACTTGGGTGGACAAGCAGAAATAAGGCAGGAAAAGGGGACATTTTTAATCAGGGATATCGTGTTTCAAGTCTTTAAAATAAAAATAAAAAAATTATGGTGTAAAAAAAACCCCCACCAACCTAACACGTAAAACACAATGCCATACAAACCTCTTGTGCTGGATGTCTGGATGGCCTAAGCAAGCTCTTCACATCAAACCCTGGGTGCTTCCCTACAGAGAGAGAGGAGAGTTCCCATTACAACACTGAGATAGTTTTACTTCTTTGCACGGAGATGCCACAGAGCTCTCAGCAGTCTCACACCTGTACTAATTTCCAGGCAAGCTGAGGAGGGACTACACTCATTGTGCATTGCAGCTGGCAAGGAATGAAGAGCATGCAGAGGTTTACAGATGACTGCAAAGGAGAACTTACTGGGTAAAAGCTTCACACAAACACCTGGATGGTTGCAGTCACTAGCCATAGCCCTGACTGCAGAGGAAGATTTGGGCACGATTCAGAACCAGCAAGAACAGGATACTTGCATCCTGTACCTACAGGCTTACCTACTCTTGTATGCACTGAAGACAGTGTCCTTAGCTTCCTATCTATGCAAAAGCAGGAAAGTACAAATAACTACTTTCAGGACCTGTATACGGCATTCATTACCTACTCCTCTCCAGGCTGTATCCTGTTTAAAAAAAAACCCCCAAAATAATGATACTGATATTATCCAGCTTTATAAAGGCAAGGGTACATGCAGCATGCTCCTCTTCCAAGAACAGGGAGTTTGTACTAGAACCACACTGCAGGTAGAAGTGCTTGGCCCTGATGGATGGAAGTTGCAGTCAGTTTCTGAGTTGTTAGAAACCACTACAATGTGGCACAAGGCTTTACCTCTCCTGGCTGTGGGCACCACAACTGTCACTCCAATGTCCATGGGGCACGGGATGCTATGGTTTTTCATGACACTTGTAGAGGTCTCAGGTTTCCTCTTTTTCCCAACCTTTGATACTGCCTCTGACATTGCTGGGAAGAGCTTCTTCATCCAGCTGGTAGATTTTTTCGTTGTAAGCATTTTAGCCTTTTGCTTCTTTGCCTCAGAAGATATGTTCACTCCAAGGAAGTCACCAATATCAGAAGGGAAGGTAAACCCCTTGATATAAGGGGTCTGTTGGGTCTCGGATACCAGATGAAGCACTGTCGACAAGGCACCATACAAGGATGTCAGGGTCTCCAATACACACCTGTACTGAATCCTGAAGACAGAGGACAAAAAGGTATGGAGTCTCCTCTAGCAAAAATCAATGATGCTCACTGAACAACTACCTTCAGCTCAGCTGCCCTTTCCCTATTTCCCCTCAGTACAAATTCACCGTTTTACACTCCATCACGCTGCTTTCCTTAAGTCTGAGCTTTAAGGAACTGTTCCAGATCAGAATGCAGGAGTGATTAACTAGTAAATAAATTCCTGATCAGGAGCCCCTCTGCTTCTTTAGTTTTGCCGAGTGCCACACCTGGGACTCACCAGATTCTTGGGTCACATCCTAATCAGTTGCCATGAGGTCTTCCTCCAAAAGCACCCTGTACCAACTCAGGCCTGATGCCACACAACTGCCTGCTCCATGTTTCCTGGACACACAAGATTCCTTGTGCCAAAAAAAGTTCTTCTAACAATGCTGTTACTCCTTCAGCTACAGACAGCAGTTATTCTACCAGACTGAGAGAGACCAGAACACAATTTCCCTGGAAAACTCAGCAGTATAATAGGACGTTTATCCCAGCCTTTCCATTTCAGCATGAGGCAGGACTTACTCCTCGCTGCACAGTGTTTGTTGGCAGGCTGACACTAACACTGGGATTTCATTAGAGCTACATACAATTTGCTAAGGTCCAAGAACAAAGCCTTCCATAAGAGCATGTAAGAAGTCTCTCTCCACTTGTACAACTCTGCAGGTGCTAGAATCAAGTCCAAAGGCATGGAGGGACCCTCCCTTCTCCTCCTCGCAATTAAATAAAGCTCCCTTAGCAGCAGGGCCTAATTACAAGCCCTTCTCCCTGACAGGCACATCAAACAGACAGACACAAACAAGACAGACTTCTGAACACACAAACCAGAGCCGGCTCAGGAGCCCTGAAGCCACAGTGTTCAGGAGTATGAATTCCTCCGAGCAGAGGTGTTTAACGGACAAGCTGAAGATTAGAGCAGTTAAGGTTAAAAAAAAATAAACAGCATGTAATGAGACTTGCTGAACACACCAACTAGAGGCAATTTGCAAGATGATATCCCAGAATAATCTGGGAAATGAGTATCCAAACTTTGGATTGCTCAAGGCCAGAACAGCTGCCAGCCAACAGCTTGACATTCCTACATAATAACTTGAAAATAAGGTGTCTGGCTTACAAAGAAACTTCATCTTGCACATATGAATTACACAGCTGAGTCCATTAGCAATACAGGGCCTACAGCAGACCTAGTTTTGGTCTCATGAGGTGCTACTGGTGAACTCCAAGAATGTTTTTGTGGTGAAAAAAGGATACAGAAAAGCTTTACAGCAGCAGTCCAGTAGACGGAGTATGAGCTTGCAGCCTCCCAATACCTTCAAAGCCACTGTTTCCAGCATAGGCTGGCTGGGCACCAAGCACTCTGCGTGGGCCTCGGATGTAGTTTTCCTGTGTTGATACAGAGATGAAGAGTAGGTTATGATCGAGCATCCTCTTCCTTTAACTCTGCAGATGGAGTTAATGGATAGTACAAGACATGGGATCATGACACTTACTTGGGAATCAGTTTTACCAGAGTTTCCAGACAGCCCACCAGGTTCATTTTCCATAAGCGCTTCAAACATTGTTCCACCTAGGAAAAAAGAAAACTGCTTTGATTGGTATTTTGAGGTACTGAGTGCCCTGGTCTAAGAACTGTCACTATATCAAATGACACCTTCTCTTTATCAGTTAAACAGCCCACACTGCAGGTTTGTGTGATGGGATGTTCTGGGATGTTTCTATATCTGCACTATGATGAAAAACATCCCTTCATCACTCTACTGTAAACACAGAATTAAGTGACAGACTGGAGTAGGCCATGTTTAATTGGTGCTGCATACAATGGCCTTTTCTACTGGCTGTCAAGAAGGAAAACACATAAACAAATCAAGAGGGTAAGCACCATTCCTGCTTTATGTCAAAACAGTTATTTGAAGATGCTGACAACGCCTTTCCTGGAAAACTGGCAAGGTGTTCACTTTTCATCTTAAAACAGAAAGTATCTAATAAAGTAGGCTAGAATTATTATTCCCCCCTCCCATTATCACAATTAGTTGTGAATGATGTCCCTGTATTACTCATGTATTCAAACGTATGGAATTGTACCTTCTTCACGTCTCAGCATGCGTATCGGGGACCAGGGCTGGAAAATGGAAATTGCACTTGCTGCACAGAGCCAAGAAACCCAGTGGGCTCAGTGAGAGACCAAAAATGCCTCTGCTCCCAAACATTTTTTGCACGACGCTCCGGGCGCCAAGTGTTACTCCAAAGGCTTTTCAGGGAGTGGTGAGCCGGGGCCGGGAGTACCCAGCTGCCGGGTCCCTGCCGCCCAGGCGGGGTTGGGACTCACCTGCTGCAGGGCCAGGTAGGGCCGGTGCCGGAGCAGCCGGCTGTGGTACACGTAGAGCACGGCGCGCAGGACGCGTCCCTCGGCGGCCAGGCCCGGCCCCGACAGCCGCTTGCCGGCCATGTCGCACTGCCGCCGCAGCACCGACAGCAACCTCACTGCGGGCGAGACCAGCACCGGGCACCCTCTCAGCACCGGGCACCGCCTCAGCGCCCGCCGCCGCTCCGGCCGCGCCACCGGCTCCCGCCGACCGACCACCCACCGCAAGCACCCGGGAGCGGCTTCAAACACCCCCCTTCCCCCCTGGGCACCGCGCCGGGACCTGCGGGGTGCTGGGCCGTCAGCGGCACCGTGGCGCTGTTAGCAGGCCAAGGCACGTCCAGCCGGTTCCACGGCGCGTCCCCCCCGACCCACGCCGCCCTGGGCGCCGCCATCTTCCCGCTGCGCGCGGCGAGCCCCAGCGTGGGCGGGACCATCCGGGCGGGCCGGCGGGGAGAGGCGAGGGCCGGACCAAGTCACCCCGCGGGGGTGCGGCATGGCCCGGGGCCTGGCGCTGATGCGCTGCGTCCCCAAATGCCATAAGCGAGAAGGGAAATAAGTATAAATTATGAGTGTTATTCACACTTTCTAAACCTCGCAGTTTTCCAGCGTGTGCCTCGGGAGCTGTGGCCGTTGGAAGCCAGCGCAGCAGCAGCCGAGCTGCTCCGTGAGGCGGTGCAGGGGTGTTCCTGAGGGTGGCCGCAGTCCCCAGCCCTCCAGCTGTGCCCTCCCATGTCACACACACCCATCAAAGTGCTGAAAAAGCTGCGCGATTGGTTTCATACCAGGAGCAATTAATATCTAGACTAGAGGACAGAGTCTTCAGATGCACCAGGGAAGGTTCAGGTTGGACATTATGAAGAATTTCTTCACAGAAAGGTTGATCAGACATTGGAGTGGGCTCCCCAGGGAGGTGATGGAGTCACCGGCCTTGTGGGTGTTTAAGGACAGCCCGGACGTGGCACTCGGTGCCAGGGTGTAGCTGACACTGGTGTTCGGTCATAGGTTGGACTCAATGATCGCAGAGGTCTTTTCCCACCCAACCGGTCCTGTGATTCTGGGATATCGGCGTTCTGAGCGAGGCCTTGCTGCCCACACCCTGGCCGGGGCCTGGATGTCCTGATCGCTCCATGTCCCAGCCCCTGCTGGTGGGTTTTGCTGTGGAAGGGGCAAAGGGCCACTGCAAGAGCCCCATGGAGCTGATTGCTGTAATTTACAAGTGTTGTTGGAACAGTTTCCTATCAAAAAGATTTTTGTGCTGTTCTGAGTTCTCCTCCCTCAAGTACAAGACACTTCCTGCCTCTTTCCCTTCCTGCCTCAAGTTGAATGTACTCTTTTCCTACTTGCAAACATTGGTGCAATTAATATATTTGTTAGAAACAAGGGAGTTAAATTGAGTGCAAATTTTGTACACTCTTACCTTCTCTTGATTCCTTTTTGCTGTACACTTATTCTGTTCTTTTAAGAACTCTTATACAAATACAGATAAAGTCATGTCCCTTTAAAAAGACAGAGCAAAAATTGGCATTAATGGCTGCACCTGTAGGGAAGAGATAGGAGCAAACCAATACTTTACCGGGCTGATAAAAGGCAGCTGTGAGCACTTGTCTATCTTGGAAAAGGGAGTTAAGCTTCCTACATTGAGTGGAGGTTAGAGGTGAAAGGAAAAATGGAGCTGCCAGGGTGTGAGCAGAGGATCACAAAGGTCTCTCTAGCTGAGCTTCTCAGGTGTTTTGAACATCCAATAAGCGAGGAGCAAGCCTGGGCTATCTGCTTTCAGTGCTGCAGAAAAATAGAGCAGTTGGCTCAAGGGCTGTGCCCACCACTCCATTCTGTGTTC
>VZTR01002286.1:79026-161958 GCA_013400775.1 Chaetops frenatus | reverse complement strand
CCGCCCTGGGCGCCGCCATCTTCCCGCTGCGCGCGGCGAGCCCCAGCGTGGGCGGGACCATCCGGGCGGGCCGGCGGGGAGAGGCGAGGGCCGGACCAAGTCACCCCGCGGGGGTGCGGCATGGCCCGGGGCCTGGCGCTGATGCGCTGCGTCCCCAAATGCCATAAGCGAGAAGGGAAATAAGTATAAATTATGAGTGTTATTCACACTTTCTAAACCTCGCAGTTTTCCAGCGTGTGCCTCGGGAGCTGTGGCCGTTGGAAGCCAGCGCAGCAGCAGCCGAGCTGCTCCGTGAGGCGGTGCAGGGGTGTTCCTGAGGGTGGCCGCAGTCCCCAGCCCTCCAGCTGTGCCCTCCCATGTCACACACACCCATCAAAGTGCTGAAAAAGCTGCGCGATTGGTTTCATACCAGGAGCAATTAATATCTAGACTAGAGGATAGAGTCGTCAGATGCACCAGGGAAGGTTCAGGTTGGACATTATGAAGAATTTCTTCACAGAAAGGTTGATCAGACATTGGAGTGGGCTCCCCAGGGAGGTGATGGAGTCACCGGCCTTGTGGGTGTTTAAGGACAGCCCGGACGTGGCACTCGGTGCCAGGGTGTAGCTGACACTGGTGTTCGGTCATAGGTTGGACTCAATGATCGCAGAGGTCTTTTCCCACCCAACCGGTCCTGTGATTCTGGGATATCGGCGTTCTGAGCGAGGCCTTGCTGCCCACACCCTGGCCGGGGCCTGGATGTCCTGATCGCTCCATGTCCCAGCCCCTGCTGGTGGGTTTTGCTGTGGAAGGGGCAAAGGGCCACTGCAAGAGCCCCATGGAGCTGATTGCTGTAATTTACAAGTGTTGTTGGAACAGTTTCCTATCAAAAAGATTTTTGTGCTGTTCTGAGTTCTCCTCCCTCAAGTACAAGACACTTCCTGCCTCTTTCCCTTCCTGCCTCAAGTTGAATGTACTCTTTTCCTACTTGCAAACATTGGTGCAATTAATATATTTGTTAGAAACAAGGGAGTTAAATTGAGTGCAAATTTTGTACACTCTTACCTTCTCTTGATTCCTTTTTGCTGTACACTTATTCTGTTCTTTTAAGAACTCTTATACAAATACAGATAAAGTCATGTCCCTTTAAAAAGACAGAGCAAAAATTGGCATTAATGGCTGCACCTGTAGGGAAGAGATAGGAGCAAACCAATACTTTACCGGGCTGATAAAAGGCAGCTGTGAGCACTTGTCTATCTTGGAAAAGGGAGTTAAGCTTCCTACATTGAGTGGAGGTTAGAGGTGAAAGGAAAAATGGAGCTGCCAGGGTGTGAGCAGAGGATTACAAAGGTCTCTCTAGCTGAGCTTCTCAGGTGTTTTGAACATCCAATAAGCGAGGAGCAAGCCTGGGCTATCTGCTTTCAGTGCTGCAGAAAAATAGAGCAGTTGGCTCAAGGGCTGTGCCCACCACTCCATTCTGTGTTCATAAAAGGTTCTGGGAGCATCTTTATCCATGCTGATGGTACTGCTTCCTTCAAGGTCTACCACAAGTCTGGTAAGAGTGTTGGTAGCTGCAGATGCCAAGGCTTGTTCCCATAACAGGCTAAAATTTCTTTTCCCCTACTTGTTTTTGTTTTTCTTTTCCCTTCTCTTTTCTTTGTATGTTGTCATGAAGCTATTCTTCTGCCTATACTTCATTTCAGAGGACTGAAGATGAGTGGTAATACAGACGTATGACCTACTAATTTCTCTAGCAGTGTTCCATTGAGTCATTTGGTTCTAGGAAATAGCTGTGATGAAAGCCTTCTACCACTTATGTTATTTGAAATAAATAGTCTGAGGCTTTGTTATATATGCTGCTCTGTTCATCTTCCAATGTATGGTTCCTTTGTTATGGTAACTCTTACAGCAGATTTATGATTGGTACTTTCCCTTTTTTTGGTCACTATGTGTAGCCAACAAGTGGTAACAAGTCTGTGTTTTGTAGGGCTGGGTTGGGCTGCCCAGAGGTCAGTGCTAGGCTAACTCTTCAGGGACTAAAGTGGGTAGTAAAGAATAAAGACAACGATCCTGTGGCTGGATATCAATTAGCAAACAACAGAATGTGGCAGCTGTTACTTTGGGCTAATGCTCACAATAGCACAAGTCTCCTATGTTGCTTTCCAGGACTCTCCAAATACGGGCCTGCTTTCCCCAGGTGGGAGTGACTTTAGTCAGAGGAGTTAGTTACCTAACTAACATGCTTCCTGTTCCCTTCTCTTGAGAGGAGTTCTAAAAGCTGTTTGTCAATGCCTCTTTCTCCCCTGACCCTTGCTTTTCCATTTCAGATGTTGGCAGCATTCAGCAGTCAGAGGACAAGGTAAGCCTGTGCCTTTACCTGCATTATGTGTGCAGATATAATCCTGTTGTAGTAGAAGGCCAGCTCAGGAGATGCAGATGCCTTTGGAAACTATCAAGGTACTTAAATTTGCTGTTTGCTGTGAGAGTGATTCCCCTGCAACCTGGAAAAAGAAGCAAAATGGTTGGACTGAACTCAAGTTAAGACAGTGGGACTGGGAAACAATGTGCACAGATGCTGTCTACTGTGGAATAGGCCAGATTCTTGTTGTCTTAATAACAGATATCTTAGGGGTGCCAGTTAAGGCCATTTAAAAACTTTAAACCAGCTTAAATGAGGGCTATCTCTTATGCTGAGAGGTGTGCTCAATCCTCAGGAGCAGAGGAAGTACATGCAGGAGGCTGGAAATTGAGAGCTGTGATGTTCTCCACAACACTCTGTGCTGCATTGCTTCCTTGGTCTCTGCCTGCAGCTGTTGGAGTACTTAGGAGTGGTGATCTATGAAGCTCTGGACTGGGGAATCGACAGCCAAGTGGAGCGAGAACTGAGTGATCCTTTGGAGAAACTGCTGTGCCTCATGTTGAAACTGGATGAGGAGGCAACGAAACCACCAGTCACTCTGCAGGATGTTATCAAGGTTTCCTACTTCCCACTTACTCAATATAGCACCTTTAGAGGAGTTGATGGAACAGTGCTGTTAACCAAGAGGCAAGCCCATTTCTGGGAAAAAGCTGGGTGGGCTGTTGGAGGACAGAGAGGGGACATTGGCTTTCCCATCAGAGGGAAAAGGCAAAACCATTTTACATGCTTGTAAGTTCCCATGGAAAATAATTAGGAAGGAAGACTGAGCATGGCTCTCCCACAGCTGTCCTTCTGTGCACAGTCTCCAAATTCATTACCTAGAACACTATGGATATTGAAAAAACTCACTTTCCATAGTATTTGGCTTCTGCAAAGGCTGGAATTGGAATGTCTCAACTCAAACAGATATTTTCCTCTCAGCCATCATTTAAAGATATGAGAAACTTCTCATCCCTCTGTCTGATCAAGGCAGGGAAAAAACAGGGCAAATGACTCCGCCTGCAGTGGGTTGTTGTTCTTTGAACTGGAGGCTTCCCCTTTCAGGTGCCTGTTTCAAAGCACAATTTATGCAAAACAAGATTCACAAATTACACTGCTGTTTCCATGATTGTACATAAAAGATTGGACATCATCCTTCTTTGTTCCTCTATATCTGCAATAGAAAAAAAATTCCAAAGGGGTGGTGCAGAAGAGGATTTTTAACCATGGATTAAGGAAACTGAATCTTGCTTTATTCCATCCTACCACGTTTGGTTTTTTTTAATTTCAAGATCTTTTTTAAATAGCTGCACTTCTTTCAGGCCTGTGAGGAGCACTTGGCCAGGCCTTCTGAGGCAACCAGCCATTATGAAATGACCTGTAGGAGTCTGTTTACTGAATACATGGAACTTCAGAAGCTTGTGACCATCATCCAGACCTCGAAAGAGGTACATTTAGGATTACCCATTAGCTGCTATTCCCTCTACCTTCACACACTCACCAAGTTCTAAAGTAACCTGATTGCTCTAGAAATGGAGCACCTGGGTGAAGGTCTATTTTCACAATGTGAATAGCTGCTGTGTCTGCACCATTGTTATTTATTGTAGCATTTGAAATTTTAGGTGTTTGGAGCTTCTAGGCTCTTCAGATAAACATTAGTAATTTATGCTGGATAGATATCACTGAAGAGTGTAAAGTGATGACCTCATGTGCTTGCTTCTCAGAGATTGAGAAAAATGGATATGGAAGATTGGGTGGAAAATCCCATTCATAAGAAGAAAACCCATGGTGTAAGAGATTTATTTTCTTCATTATGGGGGACTGGGTTTTTTTGGTCAGCGTTGGCTGTCTGAGGCTTTCCATTGATTCTTCTATGAAAAATAGAGCTCAAATGCAAATTAAACTGCTTAGGTTGTTCAGAAGCCTGAGTAGTTAAAGACTTGTTTGCAGAACAAGCTGTGGAGTGAACTTGAAGTTAAACTATTTCATATGTCAGCCTCACATGGACTTCTGTTCTACCCAAAGATTGTCTTTGTGGTCCAACTTAAACCACTTCTAAAAATGAAGTTGGAGGCAGTCTTTGGAGTAAGTGCCCATAAGTAGTTACTCAGTCTGGTTTTTTCCTGCAAATGAGCCCCAAATTTCAGCTCTTGGCAGGAACTGACACCTGCCAAAAGCAATCTGTTCCCTTCTCATAGCTGGACTGAAAACTCCCAGAACTGTTCTGTTGCTGGTAGTCATGGGGTGAACTAGTTCATTCTTATTATGTGAGATCTCTGCTGGTCAGGACTGGCAAGGACTGAGAGCCGATAGTGCTGTTCCTCTTTGTGGTTGTGCAGTTCCAGCAGCTCAAACAAAGGGTTGAAGGAGGGTGAGGAGATGTCGCTCCTGCCTTCTGTGCGCTGCCTTTCTTGTCTTTGCCTTCTGTCCTTCCATAGATAGTGGACTGTGTGTTTGGGGCAGGGAAAGCAACTTACTGTGCTCTTTTCCAGGCCCTACACAGTCAGGGCTCAATCAGAAACAAACAGCTCTTCAGGCTGGAGCTCTGCCCAGCATAAACAAATGCTCTGTAGTCTGGAGTCTGTGGAGACAAACAGCAAGCCCCGAGAGACTTGTGGACTCACTCCCTTTGTCTAAATAGCACTTGCTTTGAAGCGTGCTCAAACTATTCGTATGAAAATGTTTGTGAAATGTGTGTTTGGGCATAGTCTCATTTTTGTGATCTATTAAAATAAACTGGCAAGCTATCTCAAACCACAAACTCATCAACTACTATAGCTCTTTTCTGCAGGGAATAAATGAATAAATACATGGGCTTTGCCATGTGGCCTGAAGGCCAGTGTATTTGGCCTCTGCTCCTTCAGGAGGCATGAATTCCGAATGTTGTATGTCTGTTGCAAGTCCTCTGCCTCTAGTTTCCAAGTCTTTAAGCACCAGTTGATTGCATTGCTCTGACAAACTCTTGAGTTTAAAATAAGCAGGATGCCCAGCTTCTCTGGGATCCCACAGATTAAAGCTGATGCCTTGAGTGGTGCTAAACAGGTAATGTGCTCTATGGACCACGTTTTTTCATGCTGACTGATACAAAACAGGTCTTCTGAAATGCAGACCGCAGCGTGACAGTGTGCAGTGTTGTACAGTTTCAACAGAGCTTATCTGCACATGTCCCAAGTTGGTATTCACCTTGAAATCTAAGCAGTGAGACCTCTTAGAAACACAGCTGTCTTACCACTCGCCTGTTGAACTCAAGGCAATGGGTTTAGAGTGTTGTAGCATTTTATGTTGTACTGCATAGGTTGTGGAAAGTTTAGGTGGCTTTTGACAATACATAGAATGGCATAAGTAGAATAATTGCAGTGATCCAGTCAGTAGGGAAATAAAAGCATGAGTGATAATGATGTCACCAACATCTGAAAAATATTGTGGGTGTGCAAGTTGCTCTGAAATGGCCAGCTGAAGGTAATTCTTGTCCCCAAACCAATGTGACAATATTACAGTACAGAAGTCTCTCTTCAGGTCATGTCTCTCAGTCAAGTTCAGTCACCATCTGAAATACAACTCTATAAAAGTGCAAATATCTTGGAATAAGCTATTTCAAAAGTCTCTAGTACTGATGAGTTTGCCCAGAGACTTTTCTGTGTTCTCCCACATGGTATTAAATACAGCCTAGGAGATACAGCTAGTGTTTGATCATTCTTTGATAGTTCTAGTTCTCTGGAGTTGAGGTATGACTACCAAATCCAGGCGAAAACAATCCAACAAAAATATAATCTTCTTGAAGGCAGCCATCAGTAGAGCTTGAATAAGACTCTTCTGGTATTATACCAAGATATCTGAAAGGATAAGTTGAGAGAAGGTGCTTCATGCTGTAAGCAGAAAAGAGAGAAACCTAAGTCAGATCCTTTGTTCTGAGGCAGTTTTCTAAAATGTTTTGCTTCCCTTTCACTGTTTATAATACAGTAACTTGTTCTTACTCAATTTGCCACTGGGATCCAGATAGGCTGTTGATTTAGCACTTCCATTACAATGTTGTCTACACATGCTATTGAATTGATTACTTTTTTTTTTTTCTCCTGTCTTTAACTTTTATTGGGTTATACAGCATGCCTGAACATCCTCGGATACTAGTACAGAAACAGGATGGGCAGATGTCAAGGTTTTTACTTTCTGTCTCCAGGCTGAGACTGCTAACTGCTGCTGTTTAGTATGAGATCCCTTCCCACTTGTCTTCCTCTTTTGTTTCTGGGTACTTCAACCCTTGGTTTTTTTAAATTTAGAGGACTTTAATGGTAAGATTTGGGATTTCATTCCCCATGTTTCCTGGGATCTAGTAATATGAAAACACTCTGGCACCTGGAGCACTTGGAGAAAGAAAATGGGTCTATTTATTTACCTGGCAGCAAAAGCTGTATTTTGCTGAAGTACATCCATAAAGTTAATGATAAAATTTGGGAATGAGCCTGGTGAGCCAGCTACAAGCTTCCTTGCTGTAAATTAACTTCTGCAAAGAAAATCAGTTCTCTGCTTTGGTACTGCACCCTGATCTGAAAGTGAGTAGAAAGGCATGTTAAGGACACAATTCTATGTTTCTGAATGACTTCAGCTGCTAAGTGTGCCCTGTTCCATGGAGGGAGGGAATGCTGTTCTGTGAGTTCTAGCCAGATACTGACTTGGCCCCTGGTGGTTTCTCCAAGGCATCCCTGTGGCCCGATGTCATCTGTGAGCTGCAGACTGGTGTGAGGCTGCGCAAGGCCGCTGAGCGACCACGGCGTTGTGTGTCGCCAAGAGAGCGTGTTCGCTCTCCCTATGAGCTGCTTTTGGATGACATTCAGCACAAGAGGTACACTCTGCGGAAGGTGAGTGACTGGAGTCAACAGACAACTTTGGAAACCTCCACTCTTCTTCATTTCTGAGCAGTATGTGTTGAGACCTCTTCTCCAAAGGCTTGTCTTTCTCAAAGGTACATCCAAGTCCAGAAGTGTCTGGTGCTCCCTCTCAGCTGCAGCTCAACATCAGATCACCCTGCTTGTCCACCCAAGTGCTTAATTTCCAGTAACTTTTTAAATCAGGAGTAGCCATGGTTTCATGAAGTGGAATAGTAAACCTCTTGTCCCTCCAGGGCCAACCATTCTCTTCCCTGCAGGAGTTACTCTGCCCTGCACACAGCAGTTTCATGGAACACACTCTTGCTTCCTTGTGCTTTCCACTTTGGACGCTTGTGTTCTTCCAGGCTCCTTAAGCTGAGCTGTGCCTGGCATCTTTTACTTGTTGCCTTGCCTCCCCAGATGCTGTGGTGTGTATGCAAGTGCAGAAGCACTTTTGAGACAGTTCTTTGCTCAGCTTCAGGCAGAGGCCTCTGGGTAGTGCACTCAGCTATTGCAGGAGCTTAGTCAGGATAAAAAATGTTGAGCCCCCCTCAGGGAGGGGCAGAGACTTCCACCTTTACCACCTAGTTGATGAAGATGACCAAACACAAAAATGTCTGGGGTGTCTCTAAAGGTTTGTGATGCTCTCTGCTTGCTGCAGCTTGAGCTGGGAATGATGAGCAGATCTGAAACATTGGCACAAGGCCTTGTGGCATTGGCGTGCTTTGCAAACAGACGCCTTGGCAGAAGATGAGACATAACTCTTCTTGTAATAAAGAGCGGTATTACAAAAAGTGAAAACTTTGCATACTGCACTAGATATCAGCTTTTTTTCCTCTTTGTTGGTGCTGCTAGAGTGTAGCAGGTTTAAAAGCTTCAGCTAAACCATGCACCTCTATAAAACCCCAGCTCTTGCTTGGCTTGACTGTGGCTCCAGCCTCCAGGTAATGCTATGTCATGTGTTTGGAGATGATATCTTGATGGATATGTAAATTAATAGTACTGGAAAGGAGACAGTGAATCATAACTAATTTGTCTTCCTTGCAATGTACAATTCCTTGCAATACTAACTTGTATTCCTTGCATTGATACACCATTCAGTGTATCAGTGCACGGTGCAGTACAGAACCGTAACTCAAGGTGGCAGGATGATCGGGGTCTTGATTTTCTTTTTCTTTCTCCTCCCCTTTTTTCTTTTTGGTAACTTTTTCTTTGGTCCACGAGAAGCACAAACATGTTTGAAGAGTACTACTCAGCAATGCTGAAAAAAAGCAGAGTGCTACTGCTCAGGTCTTTGTGAAGGCTCTTAAACTAAGATTTCCCCATCTGCAAAGCTGTTTTAAAGCTTCTCTAGCAAACAGTGGTCTAATTTGCAAATGAATGAAAGCACAGCTAGTGTGGGAAGCTGTAGTGTTGTTCTACCTGCACTCCCACGTGTTCTGAAGTTGTACACGCAAGTAAAAGTAAGTGGCATAGCCTCAAAACAGGAATAAGTGAACAAGGCAGCTAAAGAAATGCATGTGCAATTGACTTTTTTGTCAATTCTTCCCTATGCAGCAAGCACAGAGCTTGATGCTTCACATGAATATCTGCCCTGCAATTCTATCTTGCTATTGTTCCTAGTTTATGTAGGGCTGTAAGCCAGTCTCTGGGACTCTGGCTTACGCATACAGCTGCCTGCTGCTACAGTTCTTGTTACAGTCTTGTTAACCCGTTCAATTGCTCTCCTCCCTGGAGCTGGGCTTTTACTGATGAATGTGATGTGACCCATGGTGCTTGTTGGGATCACTCCTGACACTAATATCTGTGTACAGTGTTTTCTAGCAGCTTCTCAGAGCAGTTCATGAGCTGCTGGGGTTAGAAGGCTTTGTGCTCCTTGTGCAAGCCTCTGAGGACTGTGCAGTACTTCTGATTGCCTCTGGTTTGCCATGGGCAAGTCTTTCCCTACCAAAACCCCATGTAAGGAAACACTTCTCAACTCCTTGTTTTGTTTTGGGAGGATTTTTTGTTTGTTCATTTTGTGTTTGTTTGGGGATTCTTTTGCAGTGAGGGTTTTGTTGTTTTTTTGTGTTGTTGTTGTTGGTTTTGTATTTTGTTTTGTTTGTTTGTTTGTTTTGGGGGGGTGTTTGTTTAGGGGTTTTTTTTATTTTATTTAATTCCTTCCCCACCTCCCCTGTTCCCAAATCCTGACTTGTATCATTCACTGTGTCACTGAATGCCAGAGTGTACAAGGAGTAGAGAAAGAACTATTTCTTAAGCTACACTTCTGCTCTTTCAGGTGACCATCAAGCAAAAGCACAGGGCCCTCAAAGTTGATGTAGCTGCTCCCAAGCCTCATCTAAACCCGGTAGGTGACCTGGTGCTGCATCTGATGATAGCAAAACAAGGTAATTCTGGAGGTAACAGGACATTTATTTTGAAGGGATATAAAGCCAATACCTTAGCTACTGGTTTGTATCTGGGAAGGGGTTATACTAACCATACTGAAGTTTTGAATAGACCTTCTTGCCAAATATGGTACTAGGAAAATGGGAGTTGACATCTCTGTAAAAGAAAGATGATCAGTCTTCCTGCTTCCTCCACTGCTTCTTTAATTTGCAACATTTTGTGGTCTTGAAAGATCTCCTGGAGTTCTTAGTTTCAAATTTGAGATTTGCTAGAGTGTTCTACTATGCACAGTGCTGAAGGGTGTCTCATGTGCAGGGCCCAGTGCACTCTTGGGTGACAAGCACTTGTAAAACAGTGCCATTGCTGATGCAGTTGTGTCACCATTGGTCTCCTTGCTCTGTCCAATGACTCTTTGTGGTGCTATGCTTTGCCTGCAGATGTTGAAGGTGAGGCTGAAACAGTGTGTGCCACAGGAGCCCAGCTGGCATGAACAGCTCGTGGCAGAAATAAAACAACCACCAAAGCTTCAGGCAGCAGCACTGGAAAAGGGGAGCAGGCCCAAAGGTACCTGCTATAAAGTGACCTAGACAGCAAGCAAGTGAAGTCAACATTGGCTGAAAAGAATAGATGGTCTCAGAAATCAAAGCCCACTTATCCTTTCAATAACATCTGTAATGTAAAGGGCGGGGAGGAATAGAAATTTTGTGTGATGAAGGTGGTATTGCATAAGAAGAGTTGTTTCTAAAAAATTTGCTTGTGGCTTATTAAGACTCAAAAGATCTTTGAACTTGCACTTTTTTAATGGATGTTCAAATTTGTCTGTCCACTAAGTGAGATTACAGGATTTTGACCATAACCTAAGACTAAAAGGTTATGTAACTACCAGGACAGTCTGGCTAAATCTCAAATTCCAAGGTGTGGGTAAAAAATTTGTAATTTTTTTCATCTTAGCTCAGTATTTCAGTCTGTGAGTATGAGGTTTTTTGTTCTCCTTCTCCCATCAGAAATGCTTGTGGCGTCAAATACTGCCTTGAATTCTCCAAGTGACAGTTTCTTGCATCTCCAAGATGCCAGGACTGAGTTTAAAATTGCCAACACTGAAACACAGCAGCTGGGACCAGGAGCTCAGGTAAGACTTTAGGTGAAAGGACTATGGAGAGGCATGCATACTTCAGGAATTAGAGCTGCAAACATACACATGGCCTGCAAAGTAGAGAACAAATCCTAGTATAGGAACTCTTGTCTCAAAAGTGAACAAATGTGGTACTACTGGGTTCACTGAAGTCCTCTCCTCTACAGAAGCTTCTTTCATATTCAAACACTTCTGTTTGTGGCATGGCTGCAGCCATGCACTGATCTCTTCTCTCTGACCAGGGACAGCATCCAGGGGAATGGCCTGAAGCTGAACCAGGGGAGGCTTAAGTTAGTTATTAGGAAAAGGTTTTTTACCTGCAGAATGGTTGACACTGGAACAGGCTTCCCAGTAAAGCGGTCACAGCATCAAGCCTGGCAGAGCTCAAGAGGCATTTGGACAGTGCTCTCAGGCACATGGTGTGACTCTTGGGGTGGTCCTGTGCAGGGACAGGTGTTGAACTTTGGTGATCCTTGTGAGTCCCAACTCAGGATATTCTTGATTCTACAGAACTAAAGTCTGCTCTGGCCTCTTCAAACTAGATCCTGCAGAAGTTTCAATAGCGTGGGAGTCTGGCCAATATGGACCAGAATATTCCCACTCTTGCCTCACAGTGAGGCATTTGATGCTAGATGTATTGAGGTATTTTGATTTCATATGGTGTGTGAGCTTATGGAAGGAAAACTTAACGATAGATTTTCAGGAAGCAACTTGATAGGTGAATTCTCATTCATCTGTGAAGTTATTTTGGGAGCAGCACTCTTCAGTAAGCCATGATACAGGGTCTTTGGGTTCTTTAACTCCTGGCTCTGTCATGGAAAGCTTGACTGCTTGGTTCTGAGATTCAGTCTGAGTATATTCTGAAATTCTGTGGAACAGAACTAATCCCTCATGAATCACGTCTAGCACAGATGCTCTGGCATACAACAGGAATCTGTTTTCTGTAAATATTTCTTCTTGAAATGCAGTTGCCTAACTGAAAATGGATATGAATTAATAAAAGCAGAAAATCTTAGCTACATTTACCCCAGTGCTACTTGTAGGAATGGTGAGCATTTGAGAACCCTGTAGTTGATGTATTACTGCTAAACTAGAAGGGCTTTCATATGGACACTAATATAATCAAATTTGTTTTCTGCTTTTCTAGACAAGGTAGAAACAGTGCTGTTGAGATAAAGCATTGGGTTTGAGTTGAGTTAATGAGTTGAGTTAGTCACAGTAACTTGAACTGTTCTCCAGTGTTGCTACACGTGAGCTGGAGCCAAGAAAATGGTTCCAATGTATTCCATGGGTTGTGTGGGGAGGATTTTGGAAAGTTGGTTCCTGAACAGATGAAACTTTAGTACTATTGTCCACTATTGGACTTGGGCAAGAGAGAAAACAGGTGAATTGGAAACTTGACTCACTTAGCTGGAGCTTCCTGGTTGTGGAGTGCAGGGGGAACTTTATGTTCCAAGAGGAAATAGAAAATTCCCAAATGTACTCCATTGATTTTTCTGTCTGCTCCACTTCTGGCTGAGCCTGGAACATTTCTAGTCAGTTGTGGGCATCCTGGGTTTTGTTAGGCAGCAGTACTTCTGATGAACTGGCCTTGGTATCTCTTACATTAAGATTATGAACATCCTGTCCTCTGGTCTACAGGAAACCACTCCCAGGTTGCCTGCCAGCATCTGCCTTCCCTCCACCAGGCCATCAGCAGTATCCTGCATCAGCACAGGTTAGTGCACTTCTGGCTACACATCTAAACCAGGTCCCAAAGTATAGCCAGTGGCCTGATAGGCTCCCAAAGCCTTGGGCTGGGCTCAATGTACCCTTCTCTAATCACCTGAAGATACTTTGCAGGAGAAGTTCCAACACTAAATAAAAAGTCTGGGGAGGTGCCCTTAGAAAGTAATTTCTCTGCAGTTGACTGAAGTTTGTGTAGCTCCTGCAGCTTCAAAACAATGATTGCATTGGCCTGACTGGAATTTGCAGTAAAAGCTAAATGAGTGCTTTGAATATTCAAGTGGGAAGTGCAGCACTTCATTTTATTAAACTAGATGGTGCTAATGAAGCTTCATCAGTGCATACTGACAAGCATAATTACTGTAACCTCTGCTTTTTTTTGTGATCTGCGCAGATGGGTTGGATGGGGAGAGATGTAAGCCTTCAGAAGGCAGTGTAATGCTCTTGAGGTCCAGCTTTCAGGGTGAACACTTAGAAACTAACAGTGGGTTTTCTGCACCCTAAAACTCTCTCTTCCTATCCAGGTCTCACTACAAATTGCACATCTCCTCCCATGAGTGCACCCACACCAGGAGACATTAAACTGAAGTGTTTCCTGAACACTGGCCAACAGCAGCTGCCTCCTTACAGAGGAAGGTCCAAATCTTTAGAGAGAGGCCTTCAAAGCAAGGAACTTGTAAGTCCAACATGTCAGCAAGCAACCCTGGTCTGATGTATCTGGTAATGACTTGCATCTTGATCCTCATGCAAGCAGTAAGCATGTTCTGTGGTTTTTGTCTTGGGACATATGGTACACCCATCTGAAGTTGGTATATTATTCTCTCCCTGAGACAGCTTAAGAGAAGACTGGATGCTGTAGTGTCCTTGTGGTGGTTTGCCCCTTTGAATGATATGAAATAAAGGGTTTTTTTCTCATACAAGAAGAGAAAAATACCCCAACATTACTTGAAAGTGTCCATCAAAGCTTCTTCAAGCAGACTGTAATGGAGAGTGGGGCTATCCTGCTTTCTCCATGTCCCTTCATCCTCTCTAGATTCTGATATGCTCAGAAGTATCTTTTAAGCTGCAGTAAAGGGGAATAACTAGTTAATAAAATGTGGATAGCACAGCATCAATGACTTTTAAATGTATGACGTATGTAGGACTGAAATTATCAGGCTCTGAATGATGGTTGTGGGAGAAATGCTGGGGTCTGTGTGCCTCTGTGCAACCCTCTGAATTATGGTCTCACCCTGTTCTGCCCTGACAAGATGTGCTGTGCCCTTGTCTTGTTCTTTCCTTCCTTGCCCCACCTTGGCAAATCTCTAACTGATCTCTCTGACACCTCTTTGTTCAGCAATGTGGTGAGGAATGCAGGTGTCTCAGGGATAAAAGCACAATTGTCTCTCCTGGCTGACCGTGAGACCACAGCTTCCTTTTGTGTGGGGTCAGTAGGTCTTGGGAAAGAGAAGGCAAGAGAGGGTTGTGCTGTGGAAAGGAATCTTGTATCCAGTATGGGCCAGGGTGACATCTGTTCTGTGGCCTGTTCCAAGGAGTAAAATGTCTCAAAGGAATCTGCTTGAAAACTGCAGCAACCACTCACCTGTCTGTAGTAGTTTCTCTGCTAGCATTGTCAAACAGTCACCTGATACCCCCCATCATAAGCAAAATGGCGTTTTGAAGAAAAACGCTCCTGATCCTTTGGGACTCAGTTTTGAGATGGCCTCCCCAAATAGTTGCTTTCTTCGACTTTATCTGATGTGTAACTTCTGTCTTTCAATAGGACTGTCACTTTCCTACCAAGTGGCCATCACCAACCATTGCTGAGCTGATTGGGACCAGATATGCAATGATGGTGCTGGAAGGGCAAGGCCTCTTCCATGGAGGTAGTGATGGTGTCTTTCCAAGAGCAAAGGTATGTTTCTTCTCCTTCTCTCTGTGCTGCCCTTGCCTTTTCAAAAGCTGGCTGGTTTTATGGCCCTCAGTGCTGAACTGCAGAGGTGCCCTCTGCCTCAACTTATCCTGTTCATTACAGCTGATCCAAGTTTGGCCCTAGGCTGGAAAAAATTTTTAGTACTTGTGCAATGATGGCTTCTAATCCAGCTTAAGATGTGTAAATTGCCTAGAAAGTAGCCCAGCCTTTGCTTGTTGCTTCTTGTCGATTTCCATGCAAGAAGAGCTGACTGCCATGACCATTGGTCAGCTCTGAAATCCCACAGTAAATAGTTGGGATTTGGTACTGCTCAACAGTGAAACCAAGGCTCTTAACTCAGGCTCCCACACCCGAGTTGTGCTGACTCAAACCACCTTGCCAAGTAGACATGAAGGTGGGGGAGATGAGTGGGACAGGGAAGGAGCTCTGCAGCTCAGGGCTGTTGGTTGTTCATGGTTCTTGACTTCTGGCTTATCCCCTGAGTCTCCTTTAGAGGGGGTGTTGCAACCACCCCTCCAGAGCAGATGTCCTGAGTACAGGCCCTTTGAAATACAGATGTGAGGAAGTCTGTGCTGCTTGGCTTTTGGGTCATTTTCTTGCCCTCATTTATTTAGCAGTATGGACAGAGTCAAAGGTTCTACTAGCAGAGCTATGCTACTTCCACTATCTGATGCTCCTGAGACTGAATCCTTGTTTTCTTCTCACCTTACTGACCCTGCTTTAACTTGCCTGCTCTATGACTATTCTAAAATGGCTTTCTTACCCACTGCTGTTTTTTTAGCTTTCTCAAGTTCTACTTCTCAAGATAATATCACTTCTGACTGCCAGCTGTGTATGAATGTGCTCTTTTTTGAAAAGTTCAAGCGACTCATCAGCTTCCTTATGACTAATTTTTTGCTTCAGGATTGAATTCAAATTTGCCCTGATTTAATCTCTTTGGGATTTCTGCAGTCTACCTCAAAGAATGTCTCTCTTCTTCCCTCTCTCTTAACTAGCTACTGTTACACTCTTGCACAATACAGCTATTGTTTGCTCAAGAGCCTTTTTAAAACTCCTGTTGTCTGGCAGCTGCCCCAAACCTCTGCATTATAAAAACAGTGGCCTACAAGTAAGAATTTTTTTGCCTTTTTAGCTTTTAATTCCTGTGTCTTTACTCTCCTTTATTGGACCTCTGTTATTGTATATGAATCTAAAGCCTTTAGAAGGTTTGTTTACATGCTTGCTCTCTGGCAGGCAGTGGATAGTGTTGGTACAAAGATGTTTCCCATTTGCATTCACAAATAACTTTCCTTTCCACAGATCTGTTTCAGCTGCCATAAGCAGATGTTTCTTAAGTGGCCCTACAACTGTTACCTCTGCAGCAGGTGAGCTGGTACAAAAAGACTGAATGAGGAGGGAGAAAAGAGTGAAAAAACAGTGCTGAGAATTCTCAATATTCATTGTCTGTACTACTGGATAGGAGGAACAGGTTGCTGAGTCCTTCAGCTTTGCTTTACTGCACAAACCAGGCTGAAGTGTCTACAGCTGGGGAGGATGTGGAAAAATCTTGTCTCTGAAGTAGTATCTGAAGAGTTTTAACTCTTAGTATTAAGTCAGCAATAGCCAAATTTCCTGTGCCAGTATTAAAATAGTTTCTCTGAGATCACCCTCTGTTTTTTGCTCTTAAGGTTCGCTCTAACTTCAGCCAAGGGCTTGAACAGGTTCTGGGAGAAGTTCTACACCAGAATCTTCTGTTCAGGTCTGAAAAAGACCAGACCTGAACTCCAGACCTTGTGACTGGGAAAGGAGTTGAGCCTACTTGTATCCACTTATTTGTCAGAGGCTTTCTGTTCATGGGAGAGCAAGACAGGAACTTCAGGCTCATTAAGGCTCACTTAAATCCATTTGAAGCAGTTGTAAAGCACTGAGTGGTTGATTATAAGCAGCAAGTAAACAACCATTGGAAATTGAGCAACTGTCTGGTAGTAGTGCTGGGTGAAGTATAATGAGCATTTGCAGATAAAGCCTTGAAGCTATGGATGTTGACACATTTCAGATGATTTTAACTACCAGAAATAGGAAGGTTGGCAAACTAAATAGAGGAGTTTGCAGCTTTCTCACTTTGCCATCAAGTGATTCTGCCACAATCATGAATTCAGACTTACTTGGGAATGTCACCTGTATCTGCAATATTGGTATCTGCTGAGCTTTACTCAGATGATAATGCTGGAGACTTTTTTCTTTCAGGGTTGTCTGCTGTGACTGCTGCATTAAGGCAAGTCTAGTCTTTACAACAGCATGTGGGATTTTTACATTTTCTGCTTTCCCTCCTCACCTAGTCATAAGAAGCTCTCCTTCATCCCACTGATACTTCAAATCTACCCTCTAGCTTGTTTCTAAGAAAATAGAAGAGGGAATAATATGAGGTGTAAAAGTATCCAGGGTGACACAGATATCTCTTGTCATACTCAGCTAAAACAACTCTGGTTCTTCTTTCTTTCATCCTGTGTAAAGTGGTTGGGATTACACTGGGCTGTATTTATACAAGGGTCAGAAAGTTCACTGCATTAATGTCTACCTTTTAAGTGCACCAATAAATCAATTGCATGGCATGCAAATTGTCCTGCTAAGAAGGAGGATGTGTTTCTCTGACAACTCAGGTGACTTGTGTTGTGATTCTAGATGTCCATGCCCTTCAGAACATGTGTACATCTCCCACTTCAATTCCTAAAATTTTTGAGACTCTCCAGAGAAGAGGACACAGCTACTCAAGAGCAGAAGATCTCAGAGTTGCTACATGAAATAGAGCACTGGCAGTATTTTGGGTAAGCTGGGACAGGGTTTTGTTCTATTTTTTCCTTGAAAGATGTCACCAGTTACTTATGCAAAGCTACAAATATGCAGACAGCAGTATGTAGTATTGGGCTGGTCAGCTGAATGTTCTGTTGAATGACTGGTTCTAGCCACTGGTCTAACTAGTCCACAGTTCTCTGGAACTATTGTGGATTTAGATGACCAAAAGGGAGGAAGTGTTAGGTACTCTGAAATGCATTTTCCTTTTTAACTATCAGGTTTGTGAAATGGATTTAGAAGTGTCCACGTTAGCCCAGATGCAGAAGGTTCCTTGCAATAGCTTCACAGTATGAGAATCTCCAGACCCCATCACATTCTATCCCCCAAAGTTGGAGGTCTGCCACTACAACCTGGGAGTAGCCGCGTTCCACCTAGACATGAAATACCCTAATTGTGGCTCAGGTATAACTGACTCAACAGTGATGCCACAAATAATTTTTGGTTCCTCCATACACATATAAATCCTTTCCTTTTTGTTCCCAGAAAATGAGTTATTCCAAAAAGAGCTTTTGATAGTCCTGAGTGAAAAAGACAATGTGCATATAAGTGCAATACATAGGAGTGAAAACATACATTATCTCTTCTTTATGTTTTCTTCTTTCCAAAGCAGTTAAATTTTTTACTGGGCAAACTGGTACCTTCTTTTTCTTCCTCTGAAACCAGTCTTTAATGTAGCCAGAATAAAGACACAGCAGTTTCTGGTTCTAAGGCTGGTACTTCAGCTGCCAAAAATTAAGAGTAATGTTCAGTAATGAAGTTAACTGCGTGGGGCAGGCAGTGGTTTGGTCTATGTTGTAATGCAAGTGCTGCAGAAGAGGCCTGAGAAGACTGCATTACTGTAATACTGCAGGATGGCAAAAAAAAAATACCCTACTGCATGAGGATGCAGCCATAACCTTGGACCAGACACAGATATCCATTAGCCCTTTGGCTGATAATAGAAGTTTAAGTAAGTGAAGCTGTTCAGGTGCTTTTTAGCCTTCCTAAGTGGTGCTGATGGCTCTTTTGAACCTATGCATTTGGCTAAATCACTTAGCAGCCTGGGAGAAGGGTGGAAGAGCACCATGCCCTCTAACAGAAACCTGGGTCAGCTTTCCTGCTTTTGTTTTTCTCTCTGCCCCTCCAGTGTACCCATTGTGTTGGAGCCCCGTGGCCTAGCACAGCCCCTGTGCTGTTACACAGGGACCATGGCAGACTGGCTGACTGCAGACATCTGTACATGGTGTGAACAATATCTGTTGAATGTGGCTTCCAGTCAACAGCACAGCATCCCTCTCAGGAGAATTTCCTGGGCTTGAACCAAACTGGAATGATTCTACCATACATTTCTCCTGTCACTTGTTGTGTACCTGAAATAAATGAAACAGCTTTATGCACCTCCTGACATAAAGGCCTGAATGAAGGACCTCCCTGCTGGTTAGTCTAAGCAGGAAGCACAGTTAGCATTTCTGTATTGTGAAGTATTCTAAAGCTTTGTGGGTTTTAGAACTGTTTTAATTCTTTTTATGTGTCTTGGGGAAAATAAATGTTGAAGCACTATCAAGCCTCTAGCATTTCTTTCTTTGCACCTGCAGTTGTCATTGTTCCATGGCAATTTTTGCATTCATTGCTGAGCAGGCTTCATCCAATGTACTGAGCAGAGGGAAACTTTTAACCAAAAACTTCAGTTTCTGAGAGGCCTGGAAAACAGAGCTCTCAGTTATGTGATCACATCACTATGCATTTTGTAAACTCCTTCCTGACAACTCATAGCACCTAAAGCTCATGGCTTTGATGCATGTAAAATGGCGGTGATGGCTGCTCTGTCTGCTTGCATTAGGAAGCAGATTTAATTTAGGAAGCTTGTTTGGATTTTTGTCTGTGCACTATCATGCTGCTTTGGCACCAGAGCTTTCTGCATATCTCACAGAAGTGCCTGTTGTATCTCAATGCTTTCATCACCTGAGGGGCACAGGTTTTTTTCTTGAGAGATTCTTGCTCATTGTCTTGGCCTTAAGCCTTTGCCTTGGAATAAACTGGACTAATGCAAAATTTCATAGATTTTTTTTTGTGTGTTTAAAACAAAAAAAAGGAGATATTGTATAGTATATTTATCCACAGGAATTGCCTGTATGGAATGGATGTAGGGGGCTAATGGACTTTGCCTTGGTGAGTTTTGCAGGACCTGGATAGACAGTGTTGAATGGATTTGTAGCTGGAATGAGTCGTGTTGAAGAAAACAATGGCTGGGAAGGGCCAGTTCTAGATAGAGAAGGGAAGAAAGAGACATGTTTAGGCTGAGCCCAAGGTCTGCATCCAAACTGCCAGAAGGGTCAATACCACCAGCTGACTTGCACTGGCCTGACTCTGCATACTCCCATCTGCCTGTCTGCAAGCTGGTGCCTCCTTGCAGGTTTGGGCAAGCTCTACAGGTAAATGAATGTGGGGAAGCTGGAGCTTGTGCTTCCTTTTGGAGCAAGTTCAAGTGTTCCTCTTCCTTCAGTCAATTAGGAGGGGTGCAGCCTGCCTGCCCAGGTCCTCTCCTGCATGTGCCAATTGCTGGTGCTGCTGGAGGCACATCCTTATCAGGCAGGTGGGCTCCTTGCAGGCTCACAGGGAATGGCAGCCAAGCCACAGGTGTGCTTGCTGGCAGAATGGGCACAGTGTGGGGCCAGGGGCATGAGGTGCTCTGGGACACTTGCTGAGTGAGGGAGTTTAGAGGGAGCCAGAAATGAGCTAGGCCCAGCCTGCTTTGAGTAATGTGGAAGGCCAAGATGCTGCTCAGAGCCTGGGTGCAGCAGCAGGGAGAGATGGTGTCTGTATGGCATTGAGGTAGACTTGAGTTCACCTGTGGAGCCAAGGTTCTGTCTCTTGCACATCTCCTGTGGGGTCACATGGGTTTGTTTCACTGCCTTTCCCTTTCTCTACCTTGTGACCATGACAGGGGTGATGAAATGCCATCACTTACAGAACATAGGCAAAGCTGGGGGGTGGTGGGGAGTTTGTGCTAAGGGGCAGCCTGACCTTCCCTGTCTATCCCGGATCTAGCATGCTGATGGGATAACGACGCTGGTTGCAGTGGCCACGGGACAGTGGCAGTAAAACCTCTGTCCTCCGTGCCCGAGTGACATCTGGTCCTTCTTCGTCCCGGCTGAGCTGGGACACCCCCTGTCCGCCAGGGGGCAGCCGCGGGCCGCGCCGCCCAGAGCCAGGGCGGCAAAATAGGCATAGCTCAAAAATAACACAGATTTAACTCAAAAATAACAGAGGTTTTACCGTCTTTATTTATTTTTATTTAATTCTTTCCTTCTCGTGGCACTTCCCCAAGCCGGGGAAGGTCCCACTGGCAGACAGGGCCTGGGTGACAGCAGTGGGGAGGCTGAGGGTGAGGGGGAAGGTGAGGGTGCATGGATCAAAGACAGCTGGGACAGACACACAGCAGCACAAAAAGGCCGTTTTAGGTGGATGGAAGAGGCCTCACTGCAGTAACATCATGTGGCTGTCAGAGTAGTTTGGTGTTTGCTACTTGAAACCACGTGGGGAAACATGCTCTGGTGGAGTCACAGAATGGCTTGGGTTGGAAAGAACCTTAAAGAACTTCTCATTCCAGCCCTCTGCCATGGGCAGGGACGCTTTCCACTAGATTAGGTTGCTCCAAGCCCCATCCAGTCTGGCGTTGAATACTTCCAAAGGAGGATGGTGAAATGTCTGGAGGGGAAGCTTTATGAGGAGTGCCTGAGGTCACTTGGTACAAACCTGCTTGAATAACCTCACCCAGGGCATTGCTGACAGCACCTTCTTGTCCAGATTAGAGCTGGTTTCACGTGGGCTTTCACCCTACATTCAATTCACTTTGGCCTAATTTTTTTCTTGATTTGTTTTGTTATAAAGGATAAACATAAGGACTATATTTTATATATGAAATAAAACCATAGATGTAGTGTTGGACAGGATTAGATTTTGGAACTATGTGGGCAAATTAGGGAAATGGTCTGGAAGAAACTGGAGGCCACCGAATAAGGAGAAGTGGAAGGTCGTACACTTGAGCAACAATATGAACTCCCAGAGTACAGAGGAGGGAGTGATGGGTTAAGTAGCAATTCTTCAGAAAAAGGATCAAAAGCTGAATGCAAGTCAGCGATGTCATGGTGTTGAGGTGATGGAAAATAAGTTAAGGGGAGATGTGGCGTAATTGGATCCAGCCCAGCAGAGAGCAGGGAGAACATGCGGAAATGGAGAAACCATTACCTACCAGGGAAGCCTGAAAGAACTGAAATTCTTTAAGCCAAAGAAGGAGAGAACTGAAGTCTTTAAGCACATAAAAAGGCACAATCATTGCTCCTTGTCTGTGATGGAGGAGAGGAGAGGAAAAAAAAAAAAAAGAAGGCTTAAGTCACAGCAGGAAAGGCTCAATTTAGATGTTAGGAAAAACTTTCTAATGACAGGGATAATAAAGAATAGACTGCCTAGGGAGTGGAGAGCTTTAAGATCAAGTTAAGCAACATCTGTCAGGGATGTCCTAGGTTTAGGTGATCCTGCTTGGGTTAGTGGAATGGACTGGTCTGACCTTTCAAGGTCCCTTTCAGCCCTAATTTTTCAGTGGTTCTGCGGGCTGACATTAATCTTCTTAATGGTATTTAAACAGTCAGCAGCTTCTCTTAAGTAACTGCTAGCAAGTCTCTTCTCTTGCCTGCGGTTTAAAATTAACTTAATTTCCATGCATCACTTTCGCCCTCCAGCTCCCAAGTCCTGCATAGCGAACCAGCAGCTGAATTCCTTGACTGCTTGTCAGTACCTTCCTTGTGGCTCTGTAGCTACACACTATAAAAAAAGAGGGGATAGAAATGCTGCATATTGGTGGCTATGCCACAAGTGTGAGGGTGCCCTCCTTTTCTGCATTTATATGCAGGAGATATGGTCCCCCTTCTTGAGATGGCCAAGTTTCATATGTGGTTATTTCATTTTGTAAGCTTCAGGGACCTGCCTTTTCACATTGCCTGCAGCCTTCTGAGTTTGTCTCAGAAGGCTTCTGAGGGAGTTTGTCTTGCCCTGCCTCTGGCCAAGGCTGGCCTGTTTTTGAAAGAAATCAAGTCTGACCATAGGCCTTTGCTGTTGGTTTGTCACAGGGGACTGGAGCACAATTCTTATGAGAAGTAGCTGAGAGACCTGGAGGTATTTAGCCTGGAGAAAAGGAGGCTCAGAGAACATCTTATCACTCTTTACAACTACCAGAAAGGAGGCTGTAGCCAGGTGGGGGTCAGTCTCGTCTCCCATGTAACAAGTAACAGGACAAGAGGAAATTGCCAGGAGAGGCTTAGATTGGATATGAGGAAAAATTTCTTCACTGAAATGGTTGTCTAGCCCTGGAATGGGTTGCCCAGGGAACACATCCCTGGAAGTGTTCAAAAACCCTGTGGATGTGGCACTTGGGGTCAAGGTTTATTGGTGAACATGGTGGTGCTGGGTTAATTTTTCCAGCCTTAACAATTCTATGGTTCTACGATAAGGTTTCTGTCCAAACCCAGACACTGCCCAAGGTGTGTAGCACTTCTGTGTAACAATGTGTGCAACAACAGGCGCTATAATTAATACCTTGTCCACAGTGATCTCTCTTCAAATGACTCAGGCTCCAGAAAGAAGGCTGAAGCTGGCCCTGGGGCTGGGTCCCCTGAAGTTACTAATGAGCGTGAATTACGTTTTTCATCTGCCAAGCAACAGAGTAAGAGGGAGAGAAAAAGCCAGGCCATGATAAGCAGTATCTGGTCCTTGACTAGTGCTGCTGGAAAACAGGAGAGATGGCAAGTGTGTCCTGAAGGCAGCATGTCTGAAATTTCTTAGTTTTTTGCTTAAAACAGAAAAGATGGCATTTCCATAGCTGGGAAAAGCTGTCCCAAAGGAGAGAGGGAACCACTGCCTGAAAGTCCTCTCCTTTGGAAAATAACTCTCTGCCAGGCAGTGAGTTGGACGTATGGATTGTGAGGGGGTGACCATGAAAACTGGTCACACTGAATCTGAATATGGCACCAAGAGGATCAGAGCTAGGAGAGCAGCAATAGAGGAGATAGCCATAAACCAAAGCAGGTCATCCGTAGTCAGGAAAACACGAGGTTTCCAAACCTTCGTTGCAGACTCCTAAGTTATTTACCTAATCCAGAAAAGGTGACATTTCTATAGCTGAGAAAAATCATCCCTAGTGAGAGAGGGAACCACAAATACCTGCCCAAGAGAAGCAGCCACAATTTTTCCCACTAATCTTATCCAGTGGTTTTAACCCACCGAGATAATTGTGGGCCCAATACATGGGCCTTCACATTTGCTTTTGTTAACAGAGCACGATTTGTCTTATCTCTGCATGACAAGCATTAAGAAGTTTATTTCATACGTGTGAATAACATAAAAAGAAAGAGAGTGACCACCACAGCAGCAGGTTGGAACACAGGGCCTTTCACTCTCGGCTCTGAGCTCCTTCTTCCAGGCCAGGCTGCCAGCTCCCAGACGTGGTGGGGCTGTTATTTATACGCGTAATAAAACGCCACCTGAATGCAGCTGGAGTCCTACCTTCGAGCAACGTTAGCACACCAGGGACTTTATTTACAGCTATTTCATTTTGCCTCTCTTGATGCTGGGAATGAGAGTTTCAGGTGTGCTCCGCTTTTAAAAAAACACTGTCAAATATGCATATGTTGAAGTGGGCTGTGCTTTTGTGGAGCCTATGTCCCAAACTGTATAGTAGCTGCTTTGTGCACAAATTTTACAGTTCCACCCCAGTGCAAATGTATTTATCTGAGCCACAACAGTATAAATCTGACTCATTAAATAAGACTTCATATTTTTAAGGGAATGTTGGGAGTAATACAAATAGAGCACGCTTATAAGGCCCTTGCAAGGTAAGGGTGAAGCAAGCTTATTCCTTAACTGCTGCTATTTGGGAGAGGTGTTTTAGGAAGTGCTATAAAAATCATAACTTTCTCGAGATATTCTAAATGCTGCTGTATCCCACAGGATTTGGGGAAAGGATGAGATTAGCCACTTAAATGTAAATTTCTTTGAGCAAAGCAATTTATGTGAAATGCAGCAGGATTTTTCAAGATAAGAGAAAATCATGACCTTTTTCATTTTTTGCCCAGACACCTGGGAAACTCAGGACCAGCTACACTTAAGCACTCTGCATTTCAGGCGTTGCAAACTCAAAAGTTTCCCAAGTGAGGGGTGCTGCCAGCTGCAGTGAGCTTGATCTGTGCTTAGCTCCGGAGCTGGAGCCAGACGGAATGCTGACGCAGTATGGCTGCAGGCCTTTCTGCTGTTTTTACTCTGTGGAGTTTTTATGAGACCATATCTGTCAAACGTATGTGTGAAGATAAATCAAACAAGCACAGCCACGGCTGTTAAATAAATGTGAAATCTGAGTGGCTTCCACCAGCCTCTCGTCCCTCCCCCTCGGCTGCCGTGTGTACTGAGTGTTTTATAGGCACAGCATGGTGAAGGATGGCTGGTTATGAGAAAGGGAAAGCAGCAGGGAGGCAGCTCCAAGGGAAGGGGCTGATCTTGCAGGGGAAAGCAGAGAGCTACAAGATGGGTTTGGGGCTCATCCTGCTGAAATATTTGGGTCTGGAAAGAGCCTGGTTTGAATCTCGAGGACTTTTGAAGGAGAGACTCAACAGATTTCATCAGGGATGTGGTCTGGGTGCTGTGATGGCATCCAAAATGCAATGAAGATGGGGGATTCAGCAGAGCCAACAAGAAGGCACTCCATGCAGAAGTGTAATGAATAGACCACATTTGGAGCTAATGCTGTGTGAGCACCACAAGGTTACTGCACCTTGAATACCAAAGCATGAGAAGGACATCAAGCTGCTGCATGCCTGTCTTCTCCTGGAAAATAAAATAATCTTGACCTGATCACCCCTCACATTTTCCCGCTATGCCCCAAACTGTTCTTCCTCAGGGAGAAGGGTGGTCCTTCCAAGGTCAGGATTGAGGTTACTGACAGGTCAGGGTGGGCAAGGTCAGGCTTGAAGCTGACTCCCAGAGCCAAAGCTGTCCCACATAGTGAGAGGGCCTTGCAGTTTCCAAAGCCATCAATCTCCTCCCCACTTTCACCAGCTATTCACCTCTCTCAGTTTTAAGTGGAAGAAAATACAACCAACCTCTTCAAGTCCTTGTGTCGTGCCTCTGGGAGCTGCATTCCTGCTCTCGAGTGCTCAGTCACCGAAACAGAATAGCCAATATATCACTCCCATTGTTTTATCTGGGGGTTGAAGTTGGATCAATGTATCTGAAGGCTACTGTAACCAGGAAATTATTATTCTGATTTCTGACAAGGGGATTGCTTCTGCCACTAAGAAAGCATTTGTCACTTCTCCCTGGCTGCACTGGGGTTTGGCTGAAGGTGCTTGTTTGCCCTGGCACACAGGGAGAGGATGGGGACTCAACAGGAGTCAAGGCTCACTAAGCACGTGGTAGCAAAGTGTACAGTGCAGGTGCCAAGGGTGAAGAAGGAGGGGCTGTGCCATGTGCTCTGGACATGGCCTGAAGGCAGGAGTGTGGGACAAAGATTGTTTGATGAGGCTCCTACATCTGTGATAACATTGTGCCTCCCTCTACTTTTAATGCTGATTGACATTAGGAGAGGACTTGACCCATAAGAATATCATGTGCTGCACATAGCAGCTCTTATGGCAGCTCCTGGTCCTTCTGTGTATATCACCAATGTTGAGCTGAATGAAAATAAATACTCAGAGATGGGTTTTGCCAGTAAAAACACACAAGGAAAGAGAAGACTAACAAGTGCATTTCTGATGAATTGCTAGTGCAATGCAAAATCATTATTAGTAATAATTAGCCATGCACGTGAAACTGCCATTGAACAAATAATCTGCGAACACTCAGCAGGCTGGGAAAACACTTACAACAAATCTTTCTTTGAAAGTAAATAATTTAGATTGGATTTTGTGAGCTCATAGTGCCAGGTTGGTTTGTTGATGTCCTGGCACTGTTACTTTCAATAAAATCGAAATCAGCCAGTTTACATGAGCTGAAAATCTTATTTCAAGTTTTCTATTGATCATCAGTGTCATTATTAAAGCTAAATATTTAAGGGACTAGCTTTTCATTCACTGTTGGAGTTGGGGTTTTTAAATGTGTGCTCTAGGTCCTAAGGGCATAGCATATCCATGCAGTTCCAAGTGATTCAGCTGGCACTTAGCAGTTGAAATGCTGAGTCTATACCATCATGTCAGTGGGGAACAAATGTATTATGATCCCAAATAATAGAAACGCAACTCAAAGGTCCCAAAGTGCCATCCTCTGTTGACACTGCTGCCTTGTAGCCAGGGTAGGAACCTTGCTGAGATCAGCCTAGAGGTGCAGGTTGGCTTTGATGTCTGCTGTCCTGGCTGGTGTGGGGAAGCCCCTCACACTGGGATGTGTAACGTGCCCTAAGGCACAGGCAGTGCTCAGGTGCCAGACCTGCCATCACTCTCTCTGCTTACTCGAGAGGAAACAGGCACTGGTGGTGACACGGACCATGAAGATGAACCACTGGTGTCTCACCTCCTGCAAGCCTATCCCTCCATTCCTTTCACCATGGGCAGTGCTGACTGCAGGCAGCTTACTTCTACAGCAGCAGTAGCTGCTTCCTCACCCCATCTCTCCAGTGGCACTGGGAACAGCAAGCCCTACCTCCACGGCTTTCAGTGCTCTCCCATCTAGCTTTGCATCCTTCACCCTCCCAGGACAAGGTTGGTCTGGATGGGCACCTGCTGATGCTCAGGCATTCAGCAGCAGCTGAAGAAGTGCAGAAAGCTCAGTGTCACTTGCTGCAAATGAGGGACTGCAAGAGGAGTAAGTGGAATCAGGCCCTGTGCAGAGGGAAAAGGGAAGTTTTGGGGGACAGACTGCAGAAGAAGGAAGGAGAAACATCCTAGTATTCCTCTCTTCCTGTCCTAGTGAATACTCCTAACAAGATCTTCCATGTATAATGGACTCTTCCCACTCCTTCCACTTTAGTCAAGCTCCCCCAGGGGGATGCAGATTAAACCCAAATCTCTGCTCCCTCTCCAAACCCCCAAGGCAAGACACTGCTGTCATTCCTCGCAGCTACCAAACGTTCTTGAAGCTCTCCCCTTAGGGAGGCTTCATGCATGGACAGTTTATGCATTGCTTCCATCTATTTGCCCTAACACCTTTGTGACATTGAGTTTGAATCTTTCTTGCTGCAGTTTAAGCCTAGTATTATTTCTGAACCTCTCTGTTTTGGGCAGGAAGAAGTGACTGGTGTCTTTCTCTCCTTGTTGAAATCTTTCATGAACTTAAAGACTTGCTGTGCTTATTATAGTTCTTCTTTTCTTAAGGCTAAGCTTTACCAAGACTTTCAGATTTTCCTTGCAGATCATGCTTTCTAGACTCTGATGATTCTTCTTGGTTTTGTCTGGATTGTATGTATTTAGCCCAGGTTTTTTTTCCCATTTTTTTCTTTTCTTTTTCCAAGAGTGTGGCACTGATGACAACACTTCAGGCTTTAATCTGCATTAAACCTCAGCTCCAGTAGTCCCATGTCCATATTTGTGGAGTCAGTTATCCCTCACATGGATTCCTACTACATCCTTTCATATTTTTTTCCCTGATGGTTTCTTGAATTTGTCAGGCTGTTGTTGGTTGTTTTTTTTTTAATTCTAATCCTGTCTTTGATGTTCCTGCGGATCCTTCCAGCTTTGGGCATTCTGCAAATTTAATCATCTTTCTTCTATTCCACAGTCCCAGTCACCAACAGACTGGATTTGGAGACAGAGACCTGTACATCTCTGTTCAATAGGTTCCTGTCTGTGGAAAGTGAAGGCCTGCTCACAGCCTCCTGAGTACCACTGCTGTGTCTGCTCTGCAGTAGATAGACCACACATTCCTTCCTGGTTTATGAGAATGTCATGCAAGACAGTGTCAAAGGACCCACTCGAGTCAAGATACTGACATCTGCTTCTCCTTACTGGCCTGTGAGGTCTGTCTGCTTGTTTTAAAAGGAAATAATATGGGTTTGTCAAGACCAAACTATGAAGCTAATATTGGTTGTTACTCATCCCATTACATTCCAGTTGCTTACAAATAGCTTTTTTCATTACTAATTCCAGGGTTTTTCCTGTAACTGAAGTTGAATTAATTACCCTATAATTCTACATACCTTTTTTTCCCCCCCCAAAGACTTCTTGATTTTAACTTCCCTGGCTTTTGCTATGCTTTTATATTAATTCTTAAATCAGCCTACATTTCACTCTGTATAGATATCTTCTTTATGCTCAAGGTCAACAGTGGTATTCTAGTCAATCTATTATTTTCTTGTAGTTATATTACTTTCTCTGCATTGGTGTAGAGCTTGCTTGGGCGCAGCATGTCTTGCTGCCTTCCTACCTCAGCATCTGGCTGGGTACAAAAAATCCCCTGGAGTCTGCTAGTTTCTTCCTGGCTTGATGGCTTGCGGGACACTTGTCACAATGATGAGGCCCACACCTGGTGACCTGTAGGCCACCCTCTGCTGTTGATGCTTCTGTTTCTCCCTGAGCTGTATTAGCTACAGAATTTCCCCTGGCAGAATTTCTGGGCCACACACCTCAGCACTGGTGCCACCTTCTTTCTTTCTCTTTTTTTAGGCCTTGCCAGAAATCATTGACATGAATACGTCAGCCACATCTCCTGCCATGCCCTGCAATTATCCATTCCAGCTACTCCACAGGAGAGGGAAGGAATACTGAGCACCACTGGCAAACTGAAGTCTCCCCACTCAGTTACTTTTCTTAGCCTTCAAAGTCAAGGTTAGATCTGCATTACCATACTGGCAGTGAAGTCCTAGTTGAAGCCAGCTTTGGATAATGTTTGCTCAGGTGTAGTATCTTGGAAGTGAAATCATTGCTGCTCCTTTCCCAGAAAATATAGTCATTGTTTGCCACCTTTAATTAAGTTTCCCCCTCTGTTCACACAGCCTCCCCAACACAGATCTGAAGTTAGTTTTACAGTTTCCTCTCAGCCTTCTCCTTTGATCCTAAAGTAGCTGTCACCTCAGTACCTACAGCCCTTCCTTTCTCACCTTGGCCAGCATAAAATGTGTTTGTGTGTTAATGGCTTTCTCCTCGGGGCGGCTTTAGCAGTCAGCTGGATGCTGGATGAAATCATTCTCTCTGCTTCAAGTATGTCACACATCTATATTTCCCCGCCTGGGTTTTATGTTCCATCCCAACTTCATTCATAGGAAATGGTTCTGTTTGAGTTCATTTTGTTTTGGAAAGTGAATCTGTTGCCAGGCGAATGTGAGAGATTTCCAGAGACTAGGTCCAAGTTTAGTGCAGGAAGGTGCTACACAGACTTTGCCACCCACAGCCTGCTGCTGCTGTGCTGCAAGAAGCTGTTTCTTTCTTAGAGCCTCTTCAGCACCAGCCATACTCAAACCAATGTGTCTTGAGTTCTGTAGAGTCTCTGCTCTGGTCAGCTGTGTCTGTGACCTGCTGTCTCCACTTATCTGGCTTCTGTTAGCCAACTTGTCCTAGACCTGAACTAGAACTAGCCCTCAGGTCTGCACATCTGGGAAAAACCCACTTCAGTAAACAGAGCTGTATGACAGCAACTAAAGCAGAGCAGGAGCAAGCCTTCAGCTTACAATGAAGAAAGTTTAAAATAGGAAAAAAACCAAAACACTTGACATAAATAAGTGACAAAATAACCCCATGCTCCAGATCTAAGTGCAATTATGAGCAGTACCATTTTTAGACTGTTGGGATAAAGTTCTGCAACAAAAGTTATTAATAAAATTCTTCGCCACGAGTGTGGCTTCAATAGCGTGACTCAGAAACCTCAATCCAACAACAGCCTTGTCTTCTGTAGAGCCTAATATGGATGCTGCATTTGGCCATGCCACAGCAGGCTAGATTCAAAGTGCTGAATTATTCTGATTAACCCAAAGTGTAAAGCAAACTGCATTTTCTCTGGTGTGCTGTCAAGTCAGTGCTGTTCAACTCTGGTACTGGGATGGGACAGATCAACAGGATCTGTCTCATGGGCATGATGTATGAAGGGGGCTAATGGAGGAGAGGGCTGATTTGAGGGGGTTTGGAAGAGCAAATCTGGAAGGGAGGAGTGACAGCATGTGGAGTGAAGTGCCAGAACAGAGTTGTGTGCAGTTACACACAGGGACCCCAGTGTGCTCCCCCTCTGCTCCTCAGAGGTAAAACCTTAAGCTGCTGTAATCAGTGACAGATGCCGGCTGCTGAACCAGAGCTCTGCTTCATCTCAAGAGAGGAAAGAGAAGAAGGCACAAAAGATGTGTGTTAGAGTGGTACACAAAGAACTGTTACAGATTGCAGTCTCTGAAATGAACAAATGTTGTTCTCTAGTGTTTGCTATAGATTAACTTTCAATAAAAAAAGAACCCCCATTTGTAGAGAAGAAGGTCTTGAGAAAGTCTCTGTGATTTTTGCCTTTTTTTTTTTTTTTTTCTTTTTTGGTCATTTTGTTGTATCACTATGTCAACAGGCTCATTAAATCTTACTTCTATGGATCATTTTCAAATTCATGCTTGCACTGTGACCCAAATGGATGAAGGAAAAAAATACTTCCATCCAAAAAATGGCTGGCAGAGGTTGAACAAAATGTCTGCTTTGGGAATGAGCACTGCCTCTCCCTCTCTCATACATATGCACACATACTCTTGCTGGGTAGATCACTGCAAATAAGGATTACTAAGAAGAGTTAAGGCCAAATCTGAAACAAGGAAAAACTCTGTCAGTAGAAACAACTCAGCAGATGCCCATTTATTACATTCATGGCAGCAGCACAGAAAACAAAACAAAACAAAAGAAAACAAAACAATTTCTTGGTGCCTGTGTCTGATTTGCCTGCAATGACCTCTCTTTCCTTCAATCCACGTCTTTTCTTTCTGCAGATCTCCATGTATGGTTGGCATTCCACAATTAGGGAAGCATCAATAAATCAGTGACAGACAAGCAAGGACTTCAGCCTTCCCTAGAGCTTGCAGTGCTAAAAGTTCATCTCCAAGTGCTCCCTCTTCATTCCAAGCAGCAGCCAGGGTGCTTAAGGTTTGCAAATAGGAACAGTATGGGCTCAGTGCTGGCCAGGCTCTGAAAATGGAGTGGGAGGGGGTGGGGATGCAGAAAATATTGGGTTGAACTGAATGCCATTAGATATTGGGCTACACAGCAAGCCAAGAACTTGGGTGGTAGCTATTGTTGTGAATCATGGTCAAGAAATGTTGTTATTACAACGAGCTTTACATTGGGTTTGGGCCTGATGCGAACCGTGGGGATTCAGCTTTGCAGAACACAAAGAAAAGACCAAAGAAAGGCTCATGGAGCAAATGGACAGAAATGCCTGTATGAAGAGGTCCAGTGTGGTAGAGAGGATCCTGAATGAAGCATCAGTGGCAAGGTTCAGGTGCATAGGTAGCTTCTGTGGTACAGTATACCTGTCACAGAACACCTCAGGTGAGACAGGACCTTGGCAGGCTTCAACTTCAGCCCCCACTCACAGCAAGGCTGTTTTCAACAGGTTGTGCTGTTTAGGTTGTGTTGTCCAGGACTCTGTCCAATTCAGTTTTGAAGATCTCCAAGGACAAGGATTTCAAAATCTCTCTGTGAAACCTGTTCCGGTGATGAAATATCTTTCTGGACAAGATTTCTTTTCCTTAGCTTCAATGAATATTTCTCTAGTTGCAACCTGTGCCCATTGTTTCTTGTTCTCTCACTGGCCTCCTCCAAGAGCGGCCTGGATTTGTCTTCTCCTTAACTTCCTTTAGCTAATTGAATACTGCAAATAGATTCCCCAATATCCAGGATTCCCTTTTTCCTCCAGGTTGAACAGGTCCCTTTCTCTCAGCTTTTCCTGATACGCTCCTTGATAGCCCCCACATCCCTTACTGAGCAGTAATTTTCTTCTGTCCCATCCATTTAGACAGTAAGGCCTTTGGGATGGATATTATTATTTGGTACATGCATGGCAAATTGAGTGGGGAGGCAAGGGACATGGATGATCAGTTTATAGCTTTCTCCTTGAAGTAATCCTATTCCCTTGCCTTGCTGGAGGTCAGAGAGGGGCTGTAATTAAAGCTGTGGGTTCACCTGGGGAGCAGGACAGGGAAGGAGTGCAGCACTGAGTGCTTGCTTATGGTCTCGTAGATGCCCTCATCTTCTGAAGCAAGATTTGCTATATACCTGAACCCTTCCTGACAAGTGCATCTCCAGCTCCACTTATATTGCACCCATGAATGAGAACCTGCTGTGTCCCTCATCAACTCCAAAGTTTCCCTATTATTATTCTCTTGGCCTAAACCTTTGCTGCAAACCAACCCCAGTTCTCCTCATGCTCTTCCCTTGGACTCCACAGTTTTTGAGACAAGCCCTTATGTATTGAAGGGCTGTTAATGCTCCCTCTTAGTCTTCTTTCTCCAGACTAAACAAACCCAATTCTTTCAATCTGCCCTCAGAGATTATGTTTTCCAAAGCTTTTGTTGAGCTTACTCCTGCACCTCAGAGGGCTCCACAGTTTGTTTACCCAGTTTGGAGAGTGCTGTGCCCAGCCTCCTCAGGACCAACTGCAGCACAGTCATTTTCTCCTAAGCCTGCCCTGTGAATCTCTCATTAATGGGTCCCATCAAGAGACTCGTCTGTTTTGAAACAGCGTGACAGTGTTGACTAATTTTTTGTCTGCAATCCTGGGAGCCTTTCCTGCAGCAACGCTCTTTATCCAATTAGTCCCCATTTTGCATTTGAGTTCTAACACCTCACTGTGGTATTTTGTGTTTGCTCTTGTGTGATTTCCATCCTGCTGATTTGAGACCAATTCTCCAATTTATCTAGATTGTTTTGAAATCTGCTGCTGCTGCCTTCTCCTCCACACAGACCCCAAGGCTGCAACTCCTCCCAGCTCAGTGGTGCACATAAATGTTATCCTGATTTCTCTGCAATATCCCTGATGCTGTGGTGCCTATTATCTCCAGTTCTGTGGTCAGGCAAGCTGTTGATTAATTGCCTGGGGCTTGGGGCTGAACCCTGTTTGCAGCAAACACAGTGGTTAACCTTTTGGAACAGTGCTACAGTGAGCTGCACACCTGCTTGCAGCAGGATTTCACACACTACAGGTTCCTGGTGGTTTATGAGGCAGTTTTGCAGCACACCAGAGGCCACTGGGTATTGCTGGGCCATGGTCTCTCCTGCTGGTCCTCTGGGAGCAGCACTGCTAAGCACAAAGGATTGGGGAAAAAAGCTACTTTGTGGTCCACAGCTCTGAGAGACTGAACTGAGAAAATTATCCAGAGGGAAGTTTCAGGCAGAAAGATGCACAGAAGAATCAGGCAGACTTCCCTTTCTGTGGCTTCATAAGTGTGTGAAATACCCTGGCCAGCTGGGGAGAGGAAGGTTATCTCAGGATCCAGCCTCAGGACCTGGGGGCTTGCACCAGCCCTCCTTTGGCCCCACAAACTCTTGGATAACCCAAGAGCCCCAGGAAGCACCAGCCCATGCTTGGGACCAGGGGCTTCCCCACAGGCTGAGCCTGGATCAGGACCCCTTCCCCGCGCTCCCTTCGGTGCCTGGCTGTCTCCAGGCCCCGGCTGCCAGGCTGGGATGTGGGTTAGCAGATTTTTTCCACGCTGTTTCTCCGGGATCCCTGACAGAGCCCATCAGAGCTGCCTTTTATCAGCACTGCACGCCTTAGTGAGCCTGTCATGACTCACACACAATGTGCTCTGTGCCGGATTAATCCGGCTGGCTTTCATGCTCAGGATGTGGGCGATGGATGGGAGGGGGGGTGTTGGGGGGCACAGGGACAGATGCAGGGCTACTGGGGGCCTGGGACATGGGCAGACTTGAGGACTCTGAAGTACTGAGGAGGAGGAATTTGTTTCAGTATGATCTGAAGGGACAAAGAGAGAACAAGCCCACAGGCACAAAAATGAAAGGAGAGCAACAGGTGGCATGCTGCCTTCCAGCTGCAGGTACTTGTTGCTCTGACTTTTAGCAAGAGTCATGCCAGGGAGTTGTGCAGAGGTGTTCAGGCCCACCAGCGAGTTTGTTTGCACTGCCACACCCTTAACTTCCGTCCCTTAGCTTTAACTTCGAGCTTCCCAAGAATATCCCAGATTGGGCCAGAGGAAGCCAAGGGTAGGAGGCAATCCTTACCACATACAATCATGGAATGTGCTGAGTTGGAAGGGACCCACAAGGATCATCGAAGTCCAACTGCTGGCCTGTACAGCACACCCCAAGAATCACACCATGTGCCTGAGAGCACTGTCCAAACACTTCCTGAACCCTCTAAGGCTTGGTGCTGTGACCACTTCCCTAGGGAGCCTGTTCCAGTGCCCAGCCACCCTCTGGATGAAAAACTTTTTTCCTGATATCCAGCCTAAACCTCCCCTGACTCAGTTGTATCTTGCTTCCTCAAGTCCTGTCGCTGGGCACAAGAATGAAGAGATCTGTACCTGTCCTTCCTCTTCCCCTCATGAGGAAGCTGAAACTGCCATGAGGTCTCTCCTCAGTCTCCTCCAGGCTGAACAAACAAAGTGACCTCAGCCTCTCCTCAAAGGCTTCCCCTCCAGACCCTTCACCATCCTCATGGCCTTCGTTTGGAGGTGTTCAAAGCCATGTTGGACGGGGCTTAGAGTAGTCTGGTCTAGTGGAAGGTATCCCTGCCCGTGGCTGGATAGGAGGAGCCAGGAGCTTTAAAATCCCTTCCAACTCAAATCCTTCTGTGATTCTAGGATTCTGTGAAGAGCAACAAATAAAAGACCTTGTATGCTGCTACTGTTTATTTACACAGTATTTTATAGGTGGAATTGGTTAAGAGCAGAGTTAACCTTTTGTTCCAAAGCCATGAGCATGCTGTCACTGTCTGGCTTTGATTGTCTCCTGCCACCTCTTGAGCCCCTCCAGCTCCTGGCACATCCCATGTTATTTCTTCCACCAAATCATCCACTCAGCTAACCATAACTTATCCCCAGCTTGTGGGCTCACATAGTACTAAGCATCTATGCAAGATTTCCTGCAGCTCTGCTGCTCCAGAAACTCAGTGTGGTATTGGTCCAGCTGGGATCATGGCTGTATGTTACTGCAGGTACATGAGTATAGTTTGTTGTTTATATCTGTTACACAGACCTATCCAGCCCTAAGAGAGGGAGAGACAGATATTTGCTAATTCATGTGCAAAAACTTTCTTTGAGGTTGTTAATACTTTTGATTTAGGTGTGACATATCTTTGATATATAAACAGATCTGTTAATGTAGATCACTCAGAGGGCTTACGTGTCTGTGAGACAGGTATGTCTGAAGCCATGAACTAAGAGAGGACAATGTTTATAGCTCATCTTTCATCTTTTCTGGACTACAGTTCCAAAGTAATTAACATTTGCCACAAAGGCATTGTTTATGAAATGGATGCCTTTAGAAAGAGCTGCCATGACAGTCCTCCCTGAAATGTGTGGGAAGCTTGAGGAAAGCTCTTCACTTTCATCCCAGTTACCTGCATGCTATGCAAATTTGGGATCTCTTTCTGCTTATTTGTAAATAATTATTTGCCTCTGAAATAAAGAACAGTGAAGCTGAGCTGAGAGATTTACTTCTCCTAAAGGTAAAAAATACCCAGTAATTTATGTTCTGTGCATAGTTAATTTCTGTTAGTCCATCATTGTGGACAATCAACATGTCTCCTAAATCACGTCCAAACAATGGCAATTCAAGAGAAGTGCAGAAAAGTCATATTTGTATCTTCCAGACTCTCTTTGGAGCTAGTACTCCCATGACAAGAGCTACAACCTGACTGTGCCTTTTGTTGACAGTCACAACAGTTCAGCCAGGCATGGAGGAGGGAGCTTGACCCACCTTCCTGGTGCTGATGCACCTTGTAGGGGAGGTTATGAGCATTGCTGTTGCCTTCTCTGCAAGGTGTAATTGCCCATCACAAGGGGCTGGGCAATTACACCCTGCAGTGCCAAACACAAGCTGTTTTGGGGGTCATCCTACCGTACATGACATGAGGATTTGGGGCTATCAGTCCAGCACTTGGTTAAATGGCCTGGTTGCTTTTCACATGAAGAGGTGTAAATATTCTCAGGGGCCCCTGATCTGCACTAACAGCTTGGTTAATGGTTTTGAGGTATGCAGAATGGAAATCAAACATTACTGTGCCTTTCTGAACAAAGACATATGCTTCATATCCTAGTCAATATAAACAGGAAACAGGAAGATGCAGGAAAGTACACATATTTCTTGCCAGTTAAAGGTATTCAGCTGTGTAATACATCACCACATAGCTCTTTCTCAGAGGTAGATCATTCCATCTTCAGTCAGCAAGTAACAAGAACTTTCATTCATCTTCATTAATTGTAGAATGGAGAACCTAAAATGGTTCATTGTTCCAAAAGCTGCTCTTCTGTTCTGCTTTGTCAACTTTTTCCTTTCACTTTCCTCAGGTGCAAGGCCATGATTTAGCAAGGTGTTTAAACATCTCTTTAAGTTTAAGCATATAATTAAGTTTATTCCTACCCAGCAGCACCTCTAAGCATGTTCTTAAACTCCAGTTTCTCCAGTTGCAGTGAAGTAACGGAGCAATTAAGCAGGTGCTTTGCTGAAGCACAGCCTAAATGACTACTTTACTCCTTTGTAAGGAGGAGTATAAATCCTCCTCCTGACAGGGGTGGGAGTGGGGAGGGATGCATTTTATTATCATCCTCCTCTTTAAATCTTGACTTGGTCTTGCAAACTGCCCGGGTCCTTCCTTGTGCTGGTGACCAGCTGGTAAGCGGCTGTCACCTCTCTGAGAGCTGCGACCATGCACAAAAAAATTCAGATTTACAGCAACATTGACAAGATCATCATCCCTTTTATGGAAATGCAGGCTGGTGGCAGGGATGTTAGGAGCTGGCTTGTGTTAATCCAGGCAGTGGGAGGACAGCAGGGCTGTCCCAGCTTACACCTGCTGAGGATGGGGTGGTGAGGGAGGGAAAGGTTTTCCTTGGTTTTGTTTCACACCACCTCCCCACAGAGGCCGCAAAGCCTTTCCGCGGTCACTGTGCTGCTTGGAAAATGAACACTGTCTCTGTTTAATTTTAATGCAGCCCATTAACTAAACTGCCTCACTGCACTTTGTCCATCTGGGTCGTCCCATGCCTGCCAGAGTTTCCCTTTCATATTATTCCACATCGATTCAGGAGGCCCTTTTGACTCACCCCCTCCCCTCCTCCTCTCCCCAGCCCAACAACATTGTGTTGTTCAGCCCTGGAGCACAAGCTGCAGCCATTCCTTGCCAACACAGAGAGGCACCAACCTGTGCAAGGATAAACTGCACCCATGTTTCCCCTGCCCCAAGAAAATAGCCCTTGCTGCCATAAGAAAGGCAAAAAGCATGATGGAGCGAGGGACCACAGTTATATCAGTGCACACTTGTTAACCAGGAAAAAAAATGGACAAGGAAGAGGAGGAGAAAGAGGAGGATAGATGTAGTAACACCAGGGGTTTGGGCAGGAAAGGGGCTGGCAGCAGGGGAGGCAGCCAGGCAAGTAGGGTCCCTTTGCTGATGCCATCAACCATAGGGCCCAGGGCCTGTTTGTTGTCATTGTTGGCAGCAGGGAGAGTTGGAGTTTGCTTTTTCACGTTCTTCTTTATTCCTTCTTTTCCTGTTTTTGTTTGTTTGTTTATTTGTTTTGGGAGGTTTTTTGTATGTATGTCTGTGGTTTTTAGGTTGGTTTTGTTTTTTTTTTTCTCGTGATGTCTAGGCTGCAGCTCAGCCAAGGAGGGCTGGGGGTGGGGAAGGAAGGGTGAATATGGGATTTTGCCCAATCCATTGATTCTCAATGGAGGCTCTAAGCAACACTCAAGGCACTGTGAGGCAGCACTGGCCCGAAGAAAGGAACCTTCATGGGCTGTGGGGGGAAGGCAGGCAGTGGCAGGCATCCCTCCCTCCAGGTGAGCGGGAGCCCAGCCATTCTCCCCTTCCCAAAGTCCTATGCCCAGTCAAATTTCCCAGTGGAGATTCTGGCCCCTGAGCTCAGGCCAGGCGGCTGTGCAGCGCTCTAAGATTGAAATGGGTAAATAAATAGAGCGTACAGAGCAGACCTTTGGCTGGAGGGATGCTGGTCTATGCCAACTGGGGCTGTACGTGTGAANTATATATATATATATATAAAATCACATTCCTGCATGGAGCATGGGCTGTAAGGCTGGTGGCAATGGCAGTGACTGTGACTTTCCAGCTTGGCCCCTCACGGTTCCTTCCCTGAGCCTGCTGTCTGTGGCTAGGTGATCTCTTCCAGGAAAACATCTGGTCCTGATTTCAGGCCTGCCGGCAACTGAGCCACGACTGGCCTTCTAGGCAATGTGCCCTACAGATTAATTACTTTCACAGTTGAAAACGTGCACCTTGATTTTCAGTCTGAATTTGTCTGGCTTCAACTGCTGGCAGCTGGTTCTCATAAATGCCCTTTTCTGCCAGATTAAAGAACCCTTTGATATCAGGACTCTCTCTCTCCCTTGAAGTGCCTGTAGATCAAATCACTCCTTGGAAGAATCAGGGAGATCGTGCCTTTTTAAATTGCACACCGTAGGGTGGGTTGTCCAGACTTCCAACCTTTCCAGATTAAGCCATGTGGCATTAAATATCCCTTGGCATCCACACCTGTTCTTGCAACCCTCACCAGCACTGTGAATGGGCTACTTGCCAGCCCAGGATGCTTGATGCCTTCAAGATGCAGACACAGCCATGCACGGACTGACAGAGGAGCAGAGATTTGGGGGAGACCTGATAGATTTTGCCATGGAGGGGCTGCTCCTTAGGTGTGAAAGGACCAATGAAATAAAATCTGCTGCTGTGTCTGCTGAGGAAATCGTGACACACTGAGTGGGTCAGAGCAATTGAGGCTGATCCTCACTAGTGTGAGGGTGGGAGGGAGATTGCAAACTAGCCACCACATGGTGTACCAGCAGCCTTGGAGGAACAGATTCATCTCTTGGATCAAAGGATATTTGGCCACAAAGTCTTCATATGGAGAGAAAAAAAAAAACCTGTTGGTTTGCAACATTTATTTTTCAGATTTTAAGTTTTTGTGATAATATAGCATAAAAGAGGGAAAGGTTTTGAATGAAGCCTTGAGCTCACAAACTGCAAAAACTATCCTCCTGCCCAGTTTTGCAATAAAAAGATGTTTGTGTCAGCAATGGAAATTTTTCATTTGTTTGTAAGCTCTGCAGCCCAGTATTGCTGCCATGTTTATTACAGCCAGAGCTCATGCACAATGGCATTTCCAGTGCCCACATGCATCTGCACTCGGCTGCTGGAGTGCCATAGTCTGTAACGTGCAGAGTCTGAGATGCTGAGACACTGCTGCTCTACCACACTCAAAACTCTCTGGGGTTATAACCAGCTGAGATTACAGACAGTTGGGTATAACCAGCACCGGCTACAACATCTGGGGAATATGAAACACTGTCCTTGGCCAAGTCATTTGCAAAAGGTCCTGCAGAGCATCTGTAGCATGGCAGGATCTGAACTCCGCTCTTTTAACTCTGCCTCATCATCACAGAACCCTCTCCCAGGTGAGGCCCCTCCTCAAGTGCTTTAGATTACGCAGAGCTGTCTGGGCAGCCTTTCCCACTGAACTGCATTTCTGAAAAATAGGATTTATCTCTCACAGTTTTGTATTTAATCAGAGCTACAAGTCTTAAGCTGAGGGCAAATCAGGCCCCTACTGGCCATCTGATGAGACTGGGAAGTAAATCCATAGGGTAACTCAGGACAGAGCACCACAACAGGCTAGTCCAGTGCAGACCACAAAACTTTTCAACAAAACCAGGATCAAAATTCACCTTTTTAGGAAGATTTGCCTTCTTCACACACTTGGTGCAGTCTCCCATTCTGCAAACTAAAGCAAATGGTAGAAGTCTCTTTCACCTGCCCAAGCAGGACCAATGGAATTCTCCATCCCAGTGGGGTGTTGGCTGGTAGGGTATTTCCTGTAGGCCTGTATCTGCTGCAGGACAACTAGGGAGAGCACTTTGGTGTTGTGACATGAAATCTTTTTCTTCCTGTGTGGTGCTCAGTGCTAATGGGAATGTAAAGGAGAAGAAAGATCTTCTTTCTTGCCTCAAATCCTCCTAACCCCTGTCCCAGTCCCAAGGGTCCTGTGTGATATGAGATGTGTTTTCCTTTCATCCCTGCCTGAGAAACTCATGTTTCGGCATTAGCATGCAAGGTGGAAGAGAGCCAGCATTTCTGGGAAGATTTCACTCCAGAGATTGCTTTCACCTTTTCCTGACTGTTTCCCCAACACTGACTGCAGCAGAAAACCCTGTCAGTTTGTTATCTGCTCAGTCCCCGAGGTGGTGAGCTGAATCTGTTGACTCTGTGAGTGATGCACTCAGACATGGTGACAAGCACCTCACTCCAGAGGCTGTTTCTGGCAGCTCAGGTACGAGGTGCTCTATAGGGTGCATGGCAATGGAGGCATGGAGAGGGGAGGTAGCTTCTTGTCCCATCCAGTGAAGAGGTGTTAATTAAAGTGACTACTTTAACTTTTTCACGCTCTGACATTCCTTTCAGCCTGATGAGAACGGCCATGACTCAAGTGGCCTCCCAGGAAGCGCTGTGTGAGATCCACTCTCCTCGTTGGCCACTCTTCACCATCCCCCCTTCGTCATCATCTCCCGCCCACCTCCCACCCCGCTGCTGCTAACACATTTCCATTATTTATGAGACATCCCTTGGTGTTTCCAGTTCAGCCTTTCTCATTCTTATTGCTTTTTGCTTGGCATGTTGAGGTCCATGGCCCAGAAGTCAATATGGCTCAACACTCATCTACCAAACACAAATCCCTTGAACTTTTCCTTTCTAGCAAGGTTTGTTCTAAAGGAGCAATGTGTTATCATTGTACGTGGTTGTATGAACAAAGCAAAAGTCACAAGTTTTGGACTAATGGCTATGGAAGCCAGTGCCTTCTCAGGCTGGTTGCAAAATATGTAACATACCATCAGCAATAACATGGACAAGGATCCTGGCAGAAGATGGAAAAGAGAATTCATCTTTTCAGATGCACTTTGTTTTTCAGACACTCTCATGTTTTGATGGTTTTTCAAGGAGGCAGTCAGCTAGTGCCATCATAATTACAGGTTTCTTCTGCCTTGCTGTGCACAAGGAAACCATATAAGACACAATCAGTGCATTTCTCACGTGCCATCAACTGACAAAACCTCGGCCATCGCCAATCCCCTGCTCAGGACACAGAGCATTTTGTTACTGAGTACTCTGTGAATAACCCCTTCAGCTGCAGCACAAGTAGGTTTGAACTCCCCGTAGTGAGTTCACTCATTGCAGTACTGCTCTGTAGGGAAATGGGGAATATATTATTCTTTTTTACAAGGCCTGCATTTGCACGCTGACAGAGGAGGCCCAGAGGAATGCTTCCTCACCAGACAGCAGCCAGACCTTAGCTGTATGACCTTATGGCTCACAGACAGCAGTTTTACTAGCACATCCAAAATAAACCTATCCTTTGTCCTGATGCAGAAACTGCACGGAGGCTGTTTCATTTAGAAGCCATTCCTTGGACAGCTCATTCCTCCAGTGGCCTGGGAAGGCTGTCAGCCTCTCCTGTGAACTGTTTACCACATCTGCCTTTTGTAACACCAAGTTATTTTGCTGCCTTGTTCCCTCTCCAGCCCCCACAGCATGAAAATAATAGTGCACACCCAATTTAAACCACGCACAAATCTCCCAACATCTTCTGCTGGCCTTCAAGGATGTCCATGGGTTTTCCCACTGCGAGTGAAGGTTTCTCATTCCCACTGTAATAGCCCAGAGCTTGTTGTCTAAATCTGATTTTGAATCAGGCAAGGGTCCATGATTCCATGTCAATGCCAAGATGTGGGTGGGAGCGGAGGGGAAGATTTTTTCCTAGGGATTTGAAGTCTCTTCTTATACAGTTTCTGAAAGATTTCATCTCTCCAGGAAGCAGAAGTCTCTCGAGATGGGCTGTTTGTGCAAGACTCTGCCATGTGGGCTTGAGCTGGAGCCTTCAGATGCAGCCAAACCAAAAGACTGCTTTTTTTTCTGGGCTGGGACCAGTCAGGATCCCAACTTCAGGGGAACATTTTGGTCCAAGAAATTGAATCTGAGCTGCTCTTATCTTCAAGTGTTTCAGATGAAAGGACTGTGGGAGCCCAAGAAGGCATGTGAAATGCAGTCACCCTGACTTGGTTGTGCCTCCAGGCAGGAGATGTAATGGGACAGTAAGGGAAGCTGCTCATGGCAGGGGTGGGCGCATGATGAAGTGGCTTGACAAGGGACACACAAACAGCCTGTAGCAGAGACAAGGGAAAAAAATGTCTAAATATTGTTTTGTTATCCCTCTTTGATCCAGACAGACTACTTTGGCTGGGCCAAATCCACAGCTGGCGTAAGACCATTCATATTATCCAACTGTCTAAGAAGGACACAAACATCAAGATTGGGTTAGGAGTGAGTGATCCCCATTTCTAACAGGAATTTATGACAGGAGCCAAAGCTGGAGTTCACATGAAACACATCTCATTTCAAATCACCAAAGCCAATGCCTGGGTTGGATTTTCTTCCATACCAAATATCAAGGCTGAAAGCGTGGGAATGCCTTCTCTTGAAATATATCTTATTTCCACGGTCTGGCTAAAGAGGTCCCTCACTCCCAAACCATTACAGCCTTTGTTTCTTTCCTAAATCTCATAGCACCGACGTTTGCCGTGAAATCACCGGGTCAGCATCCCCCTCCTGGCTTCACTCGCCCATTCTCTGTCAGCTTGCTGGGTTACACTCCAGGTTATACACAGGGAGATGAGCTGAGTATCCCCAGCAGCGACAGATAAAACGCTGCCAAGTGAAGCCCACACTTATTGCAGCGTCGTGTTTTAACTTTGTCCCATCCCTCCCCGTCTAGAAAGCCAGCCTGGGTGGGAAAGTCGAGCAGAAATAAGATGTTACGTTCATGCCCGGGAACTGAGAGACGGGGGGTTTGTAACTGGAGACCAGGATGGAGGCGGGGGAGAAAGAAACCCACAGAGATATTGATGACCCCCTGCGCGGGCAGGTCGGCTGTCCCCGGCGCCCCTGTCACAGCACGTTTGGCATCTCTCGGCGCCATGCATCCCTCTACGTGCATGCCCCTGCATGCAGGCGCGGGCGGTGGGACTGGGGGGGCGGCTTAGAAAGCCTCGCTGAGAAAGGTATTTCTTGTGGGGAGAAAGACGCGGGGGGGAAGAGAAAGAGGGCAGGCCCCCTCGCTCCCCACTGAGTCCATTTCTCCTGCTTTGCCGGAGCTGTCAGCCTTGAATCCCGGTGGCGTCCCGTAACTAATTGACAGCAATGGGGGCCTTTGGGAGCCGAAGAATACGCATCCTTGCTGGGCGAGCGCTGGAGCAGGGGCTGCGCGGGCAGCTGTGGGGGGATATAAAGGGCGGCTTTGAAAGCCTTTGTGCCTGCCCGCAGTGCGTGCGTGCGTGTGTGTGGCGGTTTTGTGGCGAGGTGAGGGATGCCGGGCCGGCCGGCGGGGCGGGGGGAGCCGCGCCGAGAAGCCGCCGTGCAGAAGTGAGGTTCTCCCAGAGAAAAGGAGGAAAAAGCCACAAACGGTGCGAGGAGCGAGGTCCCCGCGCTCTCGGAGGCGCTGCGAGCAGGGAGCTGGCTGGGGGGTTCGGTGTAAAGCCAGGGCCATGGGGAAACTAGATCTCTGTTTTTCATCCTGCCCTGGCCCAGACTGTAAAATATGACCTGCCGGCACGGCCGCCAAGCTGCAGCTTCGAGAAACAAAACCCCCGCTGTGTTTTTTCTGGTCTTGGGAAACGGGCAAAGAAATCTCCCCTCCCAGGTGTAACCTGGCAGCTTTGTCCCTGTGGTCATACTACTCCTTCCTGAGGATGCTTTGATACCCATCAGAGGAAGGGCTGGATTTTATTATTTTTTTTTTTTAATTGTCCTGAAGCCAGTTGCACAAACACATCCCAGTGTCGCAGACAAAATATTGTCCGGGAGACATTTTTATGTTTTTGGCTTGACTCATGCAAAGATGCCCCATTGTCTGTGACATTTTAAGAAACAATCTCTGATAAAAGTATTTGCACATTTACAGCTTGAAAGAAATAAATTAACTGTTTGCATTTCTCCGGGGTCTGTCACTCTGGAATTTAATAACAGAAGCAACCAAATGGGGAGAAGTGGGGAAGAAACGGCTCCCAGGGCAGCTGGGCAAGGGTGCAATTATCAAACAAGTCCAGCACGACTGTAGTGGCAACAAGGGACACTTATATTTTAGACCTAATCTGCACCCAGTTTTTGAGAGAGAAAGTGAGTGTTTGAAATATGAGGCAACAGTTGCTAAGTTTGAAGGGCAAAATACATCATTAGGCCAGCTAGTCTAATCTTTTGTGTTATGAAGACCCCAGGATGCTATCCAATTACCTTTACATTGAGGTAAATAACCTGTATCTGACTAGTAGCCACTTTTTTTTTTTTTTTTTAGTCCCATTCTTTTGTCTCTTTATTTCAACTAAGCCCTATGCAAAAAATGCTTGTACTCAGCCAGTCAAGAGCTCCCAGGTATTTCGCATTTGCTTTATTTAAGTAGATGCTGTATGTTTGCTAGATCCTATGTGTGGCAATACAGCATACAGGTTTGCTGGCTGAGCAAGGCTAATTGCCCAGCTCTGGGCTGAAAGAGAGAGGTGCCCAGCTATCTCCCAAGTCAGGTCCTGAGGCCCTTGGAAGTACCCCAGTTCCCAAAGCTGTTCATGCTGTGGGTGAAGCAATGAGTCCTTATCCTGTCTGTTGCCTGTGAGTTATACACAACAGGAAAGGGGAGCTGGGTTTCCTGGGAATGATAAACAGCTTTTTGCTTGGACATAGGTCAGTGTGGGAGGGTTTCTCCATGAAGCCAGAGAGGGCACGTGGTGGCACCTGGACAGGTGGTTGGGCTTACTCAGAGCATCCAGCCACTCTGCTACCCATCCAACAGCTGCCTAGTGTCTCTGCTCGTGTGAATTGATGGTATTAAAAGGTGGGTGATCAATTTGTGCTGTTGAAAGAGGAGAATTCCTTGACTAACAGGAAAAGCAGTTCTTCATGTTGTTGGGGTTTTTAAAGAGGTAGAGAAAAGCATGAAAAAATATTCATTTTTCAATATGTTTGGAACATGGGGGTTTTTTGTTTGCTTTTAGCCACATGGATGATGGTGTTGCTTTCTCCATGCCCCAAACACCCCCAGAACCAATATAGCTCTGTCCAAGCTCTGAAAGATGATGTTTGGTCCATCTAGTAACCGCTGGCTTCAGCCCAAGCTCCCAATGAACTCAGTGAAAAGATTGGCTCAGCTTAAAAGGGAACATGACCTTAGTCTGTACCCTGAACAATAGTTCAGAAATGCCTGCCTGGCTGCAGGCTGCAGTGACCTGTTGCTGCTTGTGATAGTTACACTGCGGGCTCTGGGCTGCTTCAACCATCTTTAAGGCTCCATGTTTGTAGAGCATGTGGAATCACTGGCAATTTTCTGATGGATGCTCCCACACGTTATCACAGCAGACAAGTGATAGCAGAGCCTGTCAGTGCAGGTGTGAGCAGGGATGGCACTGCTCTCCCCCTGTGAGCTCTGGAATTTCAGGCAGCTGTTTTGTCTGCAGAGGGGGTCGCTGGTTTGTGTGGGAAAAAAGACTGACTGCTGGAAGAGGCATCAGTTCAAGCCTACTGATTGCTCTCTCTCAGCTGACAGTAAAAATAATTCCGTTTCAGATAATACAGCGTTGTTCTTTCCATGTGGAAAAACTAGAAAGGCATGCAAAACTCTCCCTCTTTTTTTCCTGCTAATTGCCTTGATTTCTGCTTCCACATTCCCAGCTGCCGCTCCTCTTCAGGTTGCCCTTTTTGACTCCTCGATTAACTTCTTTGTCCACCCATTTACCACTCAGGACATGGCGACCTTTGGATGTAAATCTGCACTGACGTCCCTCCCACTTGCGTGCTTTTGTCAGAGCTGACATCTGCGGGACTCCTTGTGGTGAAGATGGGAGGGAGCCGGGTGGATGTGGGATCTGGGCAGTGCCCTTTCCTGCTGCCCATCTCCATTCCCTTGCTAACTCCCCGTCCCTCAGCTCAGTGCCTTAGCCTGGGATGAAAGAATCACTGATTTTGGTATGCAGCTCCCAGATGAGGCATGAATGTAGGTGCAGCCTTCACCTCCTGCTGTCTGCTGGCTCAGGACTTCCTGAACTGCACATGGCACTGCTGGCTCTCACCTCCTCAGGACACAGACAATGTTTATTATCAGGTTAATTTGGACAGGCATTCTTGGTGAGAAAGCCGAAGCCTGTTTATGGGCCCAGCCCACATACAGTGGCCCTTGTTGTGCCCTGGAGCTGCTGTTTGAAACGGGAGGCTTGTTTGGAGGACACCTCCAGAGCTAGGACAAAGCATTTGCTCCTTGTGTTACCTCAGGGTGCAAGATGTCCTCCCTGCACAGCAGGTGCCCGACAAGCCTTGCAGCGATGAGGGGGCCACAGGCCATTGCAGAGCCTGGCTGTGCACCTCAGAGCTAACAGGTGGGGTGGACACAGCACAATTTTCCAGAAGAAGGACCTTGTAGACTTTTGGAGCAGAGACAGCTTTTTCACAAATAGTGTCCCAGGCCGCAGCATAAAGGCTTTATTTGCTCTGAAGTGGGTTTTATTCTGCACAGAGTTTGACCACTGGGATGTGGAGTGCTGCCTCCTGGGTCCACTGTGATTTTTGGCAGTATCTCCTGAATCCTGCTCTGAAGCTTTCTTCTCTGAAAGCGTTTCTGAAGTCCTGCCCAGAGCCTCCACCATGGATGTGAGGTGCCAGTTAAGGTTCAGCTTTCCAGCACTGCATAGAGCTTTTGGCTTTAATTACACAGAGCCCCCTTCCCCCAGCCTTCTCCTTGTTCCCAGCACAATGAGGTCAGACACCTGCAAAACTGAACTTCTAGGGAAATGGCCGCAGAGCAGGACAAAGGCGTTAGGCAGTGGGGGACGGGGATGTGAGGGGCAGGCAAGCAGCTGCAGCAGAGGAGGCACAGCTGGATCCCTGCAGAGCACTGCCTCCCTGCCTGCCCCTGCCTCATCCTTCTCGGGCCTGTTAGAGTAGTTTCTCCCTGAGAAAGCAGAGTAGTTTCTCCTTGAACTCCATGGTAGCACCCAGGTAAAAGGGTCCCTGGACAAGCTCCTTGCTGAAAGCCTCTCTGAACAGTTAAGAGAAGTGGTCTTGTTTGGTGTTTATTCACTGAGCCCTTTTCTTCTGCTCAGCTTTACCCAAATAGAGAGAGACAACTTTGTGGAGGTTGAAATAAATGAGCTCTCCCCATCAGACCTGTAGACACTAGAAATGGGCAAGCTCCAAATCCCTGCCTTGCCTCACTTAGATCACAGTCTTTCTTCCTTCACTGGAGGTGGAATGCAGATGGCATTGCTGAGCTGTGTCCAGATGCTTGAAAAACTTGGTTTAAATACTTTCCTAAAGGAAAAGAAACAATAAGCATTGCAACTGCACGAAGTGATATGAGGTTGTACTTACATGCTCAAGAGGCCTGCAAGCTTTACAGAGCACTCTAGGCAAATGAATTTTAGTGAAATCATGCATAGGTTGAGCTATCCCCGGTTTTTGTTTGTCTCTTCCCACTCAAAAGAAAGAAAATAAGAGGACATATCCATTCCTTAAAATTAAAAAAAAAAAAAAAAGTATTTATATTTAGAAAGAAGCAAAGAAAAAAGAGAGCAGGACTAATAGGTGATCTGTGTTCCCACCACCAGTCTGCTTCTCTGTGTTCCTATATGTAAAATGGTAAGAAAAACAATGAGTAGATAACGAAAATGGGATGACAGATAGGGTAGAGTAGGTGGATAATGAGGAGAAGAAATTTAAAAGGGTCATCAGTTCTTTATGCTTATGGATTCAACTCAATGTACTAAGTGCCAGGAGAAAATCTGGAGAGCTGTATCATTCAACTGCTTCCACCAAGATTTCTTGTGCTTCATATTGACATTGGGCAAGTGGATCTTGCCCAATAGTACCTGCTTTCATACAGCACTTCTCCCTAGGTCATAGGGAATGCATTGTATAAGCATTGCATGAAAGCATCTCTTTAAAAAGGAATGACTGGTTGGAAGGGCCAAGTGAATTCTCTACCCCATAGAGGTCTACATTGCAGCAGTTACAAGGCAGCAAGTTAAGCCTGAGCTTGGGACAGTGTTGGGCTGATGAGTTCCAGCTTAGGCTCTGTCTCCTTTAGGAAGGGTCTGTTCTGCTCTGGAAGGGTGTCAGGCTTAAAGTCTTCTGTCCTTGCTGTCACACTGTGGGAATGCTGCTGAGGGGGTTCTGTGCCTCCTACCATCCCTCCTGAGGTACGACCCACTGTGTTGCTGCCTGGGCTTGGTGGTGGTGAGGGGCAGGGATGAAGGGGAGGGGGTGGGGGGAGAAGCTGGTGAAGAGGGTAAAGGAAGCAACTTTTTAAATAAAAAAAAATAAGTGATGAATAGATCGGCTAATCCCGGGAAACCTTGAGAATATAGAGCAGCGTCTGTGGAGCCTCCCTTTTTTCTTTTCTTTTTTTTAATTTTCCTTTCTTTAATTTCGCTGCAGCACGTATAATCAATTATGGCTTGAATCGGGGATAAGGGGAGGGAAAGTACTTCAATTCATAAATCAATTTTATACGGTCATCAGTCAGGTTGTGAATGCAAATACCTCTGTCGGTTTAGGTTATTCAGAATTAATTGACTCCCACCGGGCTGGGCTGCAGATGGAGAGAAGCTTTCTCACAAAGTCTGCTCAGGCTCAGCATGGGGGCAGGCAGGCGGGCTGGCTTCCTCCTCCTCCTCTTCCTCCTCTTTCCTCTCCTGGAGCATTATACTATTGGCGTTGAGGAGAGTTTTGTGTGTGCGTGTGTGTGTCCCCTCTGTGAGAGGGAGAGATGCTTGAAGAAAGAAAGGGATATGCAAAGATTAAAGTCACAAGCCCCCTCTTCAGCCCTGGCCTGCGCAGACACTTTTATGTGATTAGGAATGCTTTGCTTTCAAGGGTTTGCTTTTAAGCCTTGAGCTTCTCTTGAACTTCTCCAATAAGAAAACAAACAGCAGTGTCAAAGCCTCCCCTGTGCCTGGAATTCGAGCTCGAGTTGTGTCATTAAAAAGCCACTTCGCTACTGGGACTTTGGCATCTGAGTCACTGTTTCAAAGCCAGTCTGGGGCAGGAGAGATCGAAAGTCATTAAACATCTAGTGGTTGTTTTGGTGGCCTATTGAAAAATGAAGTTTGGAGGGTTTCAGGGCCACCGGGAGGATGCAGAACAAGTGCTGCCACCTGAATCCTCCCTCCTCCTCCTCCTGCACCTTCTCCAAGGGCTGCAGGGCTGAAATATCTGGCAAGCGGAGGCTGTATGGAGAAACCCCAAAGGATGGATTTGCTGGAGGGTGAAGAAGGCTGTAACCTGCAGCCCCTCTTTTCCTCCCCCGTTAGCACTACCCAGGTCAGCACATGTCCTGGGCTAGACAGCAGGGCAGAGCTGGCACTGCACCACAGAGGGAGCTCTCTCAATTTCCTCACACACACACACATCCCCCAGTCCTCTCATGGGACTTAGCCCAGCCTGGAGGCTGTCACCCCACGTGGTACCCCAGGGCTATCACTCCACTCCTCTCCTGGCCCCATGACCCCTTCCCTCCTCCCTGGCCAGCTCCCTTTGTCTCACTGGTCAGCTGATGCCATGAGTTCCCCCACACAAGGGACAGTTGTCTTGGTTTTTGCATGATCTCACCCACCGGTCCAGGCCTCAGACTGGCTGGCATGTCCACCACATCAGCCACCAGGGGTTTGTGTCTGGTGTTGCCCCTTCCCAGACATCACACCGATGGAATAGGTGGGGAACACCACTTCATGACATCCCCTGGGAAAGATAATTGGTATTAATACCCAGGTACATGCCTTTTCCTCTTGGTTTTGGGTTGTCACACCTAGGCTTTTTCAGATCAGGACATTCAAACTGCAGGAGCTCATCCAGAGAAGGAAGCCATCAGGCATGCATCAGTGGATACCTATGAGATCAGTTGTCAAAACCAGTCAGGTTTTCTGCCTGGGGAAACTGAGGCACAGATAAAGATGTGGCTCAATCCAAAGCATCCTGCTTTAAGAAGTGGCATAGCTGGGAACAAAGCTAGGTCCTATTGTGTGCACTCTTGTTATGGTACTCACTGGGACCCAGGCAGCAGACCACCAGAGCTGAACACGTGGGGCATGTCCGTGCCCTCTGCTGCACAATGGGCTAAGCACATCAGGTTTCAGCAGGGCTGGAGGAACTGGCACATTAGTGCAGTGCCGGAGATGACCCAGTGGAGCTGATCCCCACAATGCCATGGAAACAATAGGTCAGAAACACCAAAAGCTCGGAAGAGGCTGTGGAGGTAGCAATAACTGGAGAGGAAGCCTGGCTATGCTTAAAGCACCCTGGGAGGAGGAGGCTGCAAAGGAAGATGAAAGGAGCTGTCTGTAGCTGTCTGCAGTTAAGTGGGGAGGTGGAAAACGGCTTTGCAGTTCTTCAGCAGGAAGTGTGGGGAGCAGGTCTTGGCAAAGGGAAGAAAAGGGAGAAGCAGAACAAAAGAGCCATGCAACTTCCACTCAATGCTTTCCTCCATTTTGGGCAAATCTGCTATTTGAACAGCAACCAAAGAGCCAGGTGCTTTGGATGGTCTTCTACAAGGCTCTGCCAACTTCACAGCACCCCTCAGCTGCAAAATTCTCCACTCATTTTCACAGATGCAATTTTGTCAAAGCCCCTTCCCATGGCCCACTCTGCCCCCTCTGCCTCTGCTGCAGTCACGGGCACTCCTACACACACCATCCTGCCACCCCATTTCCCCTCAGTGCTTCCCTTTCATGATTAACACCATGGGCAGTAATTGATGAGGATATGAATGCCCCAAATTCCTTGTCCTGTGTTTTCTGAAATGAACTTGGTCCACATTCTAGAGAAAGCAAAATGGGATTGTTAAATCCAGCACCAACCTGGAAGCCTCAGGGAATTTACCACCCCTGCCACATGCTGAAATACAACTCATTAGGAAGGGCGGGACCTGTGTTTGCAAGCCTGTCAAGTCTTTCACACTAAAAATGAGAATTACGCAGACAAGTCAGGCTTTCTTCTGCTGAGGCTGTTGCACCTTGTAGGTTCTCCATGGCCAACATGTTGTCCCTGCTGCACCTTCTCCATATGGCAGTGCCAGGGGGATGTCCTGTTCTGGGGCTGGCAGTGACTGGGAGCACATTGTATGTTTTGTGAGTGGCGTGGGAGTACTGAAAAGATTTTGCCATATGGCTCTTCATGTGGGAGCCCTGTGCTCCCTCTTCCTGTGACAAGCACCAGGAAATCCATGCATTAGATAAAAAAGTGTCATGATGGCCTTGTGTGCTTCCAAGTCCCATCCACCCACCAGCCTGACAGTAACCAGGTCTGACTCTTGCTAAACACACATCCCCCCAGGGCCAAAAGCGGGAATCTGTGCTGCCTCTGCTAAGCCTTGGCTAAATTCCCTGCTGAATATCCCTAAGAAGATCTGCTTGGTGTTCATCAGGTTGGAAAGCAGTTTTTTAAAAAAACAAACACCCTTTGGGATCTTCCAGCATATCTGTAATATGTGAGAATTAACCTGTTTTTAATGCACTGCTGGCTTTCCCCACACTCCCTTGCTGGCCCGAGGCTGGTTCATCTTTCAGAGCCGAACAATGCTTCGTGTGTTTCTGTTTGCTCAACATTTAGAGGGGAGGCCTTCCTCTCTTCAATGCTTTCTTAGCATTTTTTAATCATGTTTATAAAGTCAAATACCTAAGTGACCAAAAGAGCGGCGAGAACTGCTTCTCTGCTCTGCAGGGTACTGAAATCTCCTCTTGAAGTCAATGGGGAGAGCCATGCTCTGCTGAAATCCTGATCAGAGCTGGGCCTTTAGCAAAGGGGAGGAGTGAGCCCCTTGCTTTACTACACAGCTCCTTTCACAGAGGCCCGGGGAAGGAGGGGAGAGGTGGGGAGGGGGGAGAATCTTTACACCCATGGTGGGACTTCTGAAGAATTTACAGTCATCTTTCCTAGAGACACTAAAGATTTTATAGCCTTGGTACCAGTGGTTACAATGCCCTATGGAGCACAGAGCTGAGTGTATGCCAGGGACCCCTTCATCTCACCAGAGGCTGGAAGGTGGCCAGGGGCTTCACACGGGGAAGTTTATTTCAGAGAGAAGGGAGTGAGGAAGCAGGAGGGAGAGAAGAGGGGAGAGAGGCCGAGCAGAGGGGGAGAGGGAAGGGAAAACAAAAGCATGTGAGATGGGAGAGTGAGAAAGAGGCAGGATGGAGAGCAAGGGTGGGGGAGCAGAGGGAGGCAGAGAAATGAGAGCATGCCAGCGTGGGAGAAATGAGAGGAGAGACCCAGAAAGGAGGAACAGAAGGGAGAAATGAAAGGGAGGGAGAAAAACATTTTAGAAGTGGCAGAGAGAGGAAACATGATACGAAGGAATAACAGAAAAGGAGCCAGAAAGAGGGAAAGGAAGAAAGAGCAAATATGAATACAGTCAGAAAGCAAAACAGGTTCTGAGAGCAAGGTACAAGAGGGAGGTTCAGAAGCAGCCTACAGCCGTCTCCCAGACAAATCCAGCACAGAAAATGAGGCTTTTCAGTGACTGTCCCCATTCTACTGCCAAGTCTTTAAGCTGAGAGAGGAGCCAGAGAGCATTCTGCATACCCAATTCTGCACAGACCTGCACACCCAGGGTCCTCTTGGGCAGATATTCACAAAAATGAATATCCATCTATATATGCATGTGTGTGTATGTGCACATGTGCATGCACCCTTACACATATGTGCAAGCATGTCGTATATGCAGTGCTGTGACGTCCATGCTTTCCCTCTCTTCACACTTCTGTGCACCTGCTATGCATGTGCAGCCTCTCCCTGTACCTTCACCTGCCTCACAGCCATCCACACACCCAGCTTGAGCTCTACTCACTCCTCGGCTGGCTGCAAAACAAGGCTTACACTTTGTGAAAAATGCTGAGGTTTGGCCATTTGAGTTCATTCCATGCTGGGGAGAAAATGAGCCTTTAAGATTCTGGTTGTTCTTTTTTTTTTTTCCTTTCACGAGGGAAAAAAAAAAGTCAGACAGAAAAATGAAGCCACTAAGTGCTCCACCCCAGAACTTGAAACATGGACATACATTCAAGAAATGGTTTCTCTGACTTGGTGGTCTGTGAATGCAGATTTAATGATGATTGTGGTGGTCAATTATAGCCTGGTCATTTATAATTTATAAATGCTTGAGGCCCCTAGCCCAGGAGTTACAGTGCTGTCAGGGCATGAGAGAGCCTACCACATTCTTTGTCCTGAGTCTGGCAAAATCAATGTGCTGGCATATCTCTGGGTGCAGTGGGGTGATCTCTGAGCTCTGCATCTGCTTGCTTTGCAGATGGGGGAGTGTTTGCCCAGGGTTCCCACACAGTGGTGTGCCTCCTGTGAGTGGAGCCAGGCAAACCTGGGGCACTCGGGCCAGAGCGGATGTCGAGCTCCTGCCAACATCCACTGCCCATCGCTGTGCTTCTAAAGCACAGTGTGCCAGCTCAGTCTCAGGGAGCGACAGTGGCAATCATAAAACTCCCTTAAAGTGAACATCGTGCTTCTCTCTCATTATAATGGACAGAGAGGGACTTGTAGCAGAGATTTTCTATACTTTTATAGGTGTTGCCAGAGCCCAGAAAGGGGAGAGAACCAAAGGGCGAGAGACCTGGCAGCTATATATTGGGATGAAGAAGCAGCAGTGGTTTAATATTCTATTAAAATCTCTCCCCACAAGCTGTGCAAACTTTCTCCTTTTAGAAAAACACTGCACAAAGGCCCTGGGTAATACATTGTTAAAGGGTCTCTCTCATACTGACAGTAATAACCACAGCTCCGTGCTGGAGGACCCAGCAAACCACCAGAGGAGATAGATCTGTGCATGCCACTGCTGCAGGAGCATGCCTTGACATCTGAGCACCACAGCAGAGCCATGAGGATGCCAAGAGAACATCCTCTCCATGTCAGTGCTAATGTCAGACCTCCTGGGGGACAGCTGCATGTTTTTGGACAATTAGGGGCATGCTGTCCCCACCATAATTTGGCACCAGGTGAGCATATTTGACTGAAGATGGATGAAATGTAAAGAGGCAGACCTCCAGTTAGACAGCTGTTGGGGAACAGCTTGAGGAAAGGATGCTTTTATTTCAAGACCTTCCAGATGAACTTTTCCTTCAGCTTGTAGTTCAGCCTTTCACCTGTTTGGTGGTGCTCATCTAATGCCATTGACTTTCACAGTCTTCCTGTGAAACACCAGTGTTTTAGAAATGCTCCCATCCCCTCTCTCCACACATTTTCTTTAAATTTTTTTGCTTTCCTATAGAATAATCAAGAAATGCGTAGGGTAAAGTGCCTCTGGCAAGGCAGAGAAAGCATGAATCAACAGAATAACACGAGTGCAAGCTGAGCACATTCTCTGCACCCAGCAATGGAAGTCAAATTTACTTTGTTTTTTCTGTTCTTATTTGGTCATCAGAGGCAGCTGTAAAGTCAAGGTTGTCTGCTTTGGAGATGTGTGGTCATTTCTGCTAGGAGAGAATACCAGCAAGCCTGCACGTCAGGGCAGGAATAGAAAAGAACTGGCCCTTGTGCCGAGACTTTCCTGGTAATCCAAGGAGTTCACCCACAAAAAATGCTAAATTACTTCAAACTATAGTCCAGAGAGGCCCTGGTGTCCTCAAGCTATAAACAGAGAAGAGAAATGTATCTGATAAAAAGCCACATTTCTGTAGGATTGGAGGAATGCAGTGTGCGCAGTACACCAGGGGAATCTGCATGGCTGTGCACAGGTCTTTACTCTGGGGCCGTGCACTGCTGGCTGATTAAATCTTTTACTCCTGCTGGTGAATAATTATCCGCCTGACCTGTTCCACCACAGGCAGCAGGAATACCCCGTTAGTGACTTCTTCCCAAAAAGAGTCGGGTGCTCATGCCTCATCTGGCTCTACCTGGCCTTTGGCAATGATGCTTAGGCCAGAGGTTTCAGTGCCAGGTGCTGGGTACTGACGGCAACGTCCCCAGGTCCAGGCACCCCTGCGGCAGACCTGGCTCCTGCAGGTGGAGGGAGCGCTGCCTCCCGAAGGAAAGAGCCTGGCACCTTGGGAGGTGTGGCCCAGGGCCTTAGTTCTGATGTTATTTTGTTCCCTGATTTTGGAAGGAGCAGTGGAAACAATTAGGTCTCTTAATTTCTCCGAGGCAAGATCCAAATACAGAAAAGAATACATCTCCCAGGCAGGGAGAAGTGGGGAATTAACTGCCTTTTTTTGGATGAGATCAGAGAGAAAGCTGATTTATGAAGCAAAGAGAAAGCAAAGTGCTTTTATGGGTAAAATGTTCCCTGCTTATTTCCTTTCTGTCAGACTACGTTCCTCCCACGCTTCTGGCTGCGAGCTTGCTCTTTGGGAGCCTGTTTAAGCATTTCAGCATGTGATGATTTAACTGGGCATGGATTCTGACAGATCGCAGGAGTTGCTGGAGGTGACAGCCTAACGCCGACTCGGGGCACGCTCCGGAGGACAAGGCTGGCAAAGAGAAACCAAATCATCCCTGTGTGCTCCCAGCCTCTGCCAGGGTCCCTCTGAGCATCAGGCCCTGGGAGACACCCCTGGCCATCCACTGAGATGGGTGTTCCTGGCAACCTGCTCTATCTGCTTGGACAGACGGACGAGACGCAGCTCCATGGCACAGAGGGCTCCAGAGCTGCAGCCTCACAGAGAGCGGGGGCATTTGGTTACAGCCCAGGCGGAGCGAGGGAAAGCAGAACAGGAGAGAAATCCAAGAACTGGGGTGGGGAATGAGAAAATCTCTGCAATCGAATTTCCACACACGGGGCTTTCAGCTCCTGCCAATGTACATATAGGAAGGGATGAACTCAGGGGAACTCAAGAGGCTTAGTCCTGCTAAGGGAGAATGTAGCAAGCAACTAATGCTGAATTATAGGGTACCAGAACTACATCTGGGGCATCCTAAGTGTTGATGGTCAGACTGTGTTTTCTGCCCCGGTGTCAGGGTTCCTAGTGACAAAGACACCCACCCATGACAGATCTAGCTGCAAAGCTGCATCTGCTGCACCCACACATGCAAGTACAGCCCAGTGTTCACTTATATAGGTGGGGGCATCGATACTGTCTGCACTGTCCATAGGAACCACAAGTGGAACCACAGTGGTGATCTGGGGAGCACGAATGTGGAGCAATTCAATGCACAGATGTAGCAGGTTTTGCACACCCAACAGACCATTCTGGGGATTGCTGGAAGGTTTTGGTACAATTGGCTGTCACGTCTGCTCAGGCACCACCCTGTTGATGAGATGTCAACCAGAAGGGACTCCAGAGCACCCCCAAGGACACCGTAAGGTCCAGGGATGGGAACAGTCAAACGCCTGACATACCTTCCCAAGAGAAAGTTAGCAAAGGAGGTGAAATGAAATCAACCTCCTGTGAAGTCAGGCAAAACAGGAAAATATAGTTTAATAACTAATAATGATATAGAGAAGCCCCCACACTCAGACCCCAAACTGCGGTAGGTTTCCAGGGAGGAGGGGAGGGCAGGGGTGGGAGCTGAGGGTAGGGAAGAGAAAGCTGTACGAATTGACCTCTCTCCCCCCTGCCCCCTCCTTTTTCTTTAAATCCCCACCTAGTCAGGAGTGCTCATTAAGGATGGTTCCCGTTTCCCTAATTAGGCTGCCCCCTTCCCTTCACAGGGCTCCAGACCTCTGCCATTCAGCAATAACAAGAATAACAAGAAACTCGTTATTTTACAACCTGGGCTGCGGAGGGAGGGGGGAAGAGGGAGAAGATGGCTTTGTGATGTGCTGCCTGGAGGAAAACAAGCTGGGAAAAACCTGGGTCGAGGGAGGAGTCCCTCCTGCTAGGGAGACCTTGTCTCCTCTTAAACACTCTCTTGCCCTAGTGCGAGCCTGCACTAGAAGTAACGCTATATGGAATGAGGATTTGTTTGGGGTGTTTTTCCCATTTTCAGCAGGCTCATTCTTGAAAATTATTTTTCTTTCTAGTAATCATATGTATGTGTACTTGATTTTATGTGAAAAGTAACCTCTAGGGACTCTGACAAGGCATGAGCCATCCGAGCCCTGAGCCAGGGGGGAGGAGGTGGCAGCAGTGGCAGTGGGACACTCCATGTGTTATGTGATCTATATTTGGCATTCATCAGCATGAGGGAAGCTTTGCCTCGGGGAGGGCAGCAGCAGAAGCCTGCTCTCAGCCCGGCTTTCCCAATTCCCTTTCCCTCTCAGATGCCAAGGCTGTGCATGCCCACCCAGAGGCCAGTCCAGCTGTGCCCCACATCTGTGAGGTGTCCCCTCCAGCCATGCCACCCTCCCTGCTGCGATGGCCCCTTTGTGACTTTGCTACCTCCACTCTTCATCCTGCTGCTGATCCCCTCTGGAACGGCATCCCAGCAAACCTCCTCACCAGCAGATGTTTGATTTCCAAAGCTGCTGTGAAAACAAAACAAAACAAACAAACAAACAAAAAACAGACAAAGAAACCTGTGCATGTTTTATACTCATGGAATATAGAGGGTGAGTGAAATGAGGGCTCCCTGACAAACTCCTTGGGTCCCCATTACAGCATCAAGACACGACCTTTCCTCTGAGTATTGTGTTGTGTAGCGTCCCACCCCAGAAGCAAACAAGCCAAGTCAGCACGACCAAACATGTGTTTAAGTGTTGTTCTGGATGAGAGGAAAAAAAATAAATGCTCGCCACCTTGCAAAACCAGACCCTCCCTGAGCATTTGGAATTAATTTTGTCAAAACCAGCTTATCATCTCCATAAATTGTCTCAAATCCACTCTGTTTTGCAGAGCTAAACATTTCAACATTTTATGCACATTACCAATTGCACCATCTTTGCTCAATTTATGCCTCATTTAAATAACTTATTACATCAGATATAGGGCTTTTTTATAGCTCAGTTTTAAATCTCTTTCTCATACTCTCTTTAAGACTTGTCTAAGTCTTTCAAGATGTTCTTTCAAGCCCTCAGACCAAATTAAAACATCATTCACTGCAGCTTCAGCACTTAGCAGTTTCTCAGAGATCTGGCAAATACTCTTTGAAATACGTCGGGAGCAGAAGAAATGCCAAATAATGTCTGCCTTAGCTTACACATTGACATTTGAAGCATGAATGTCCAAAGTTATGCCTCAAAAGTAGGTGCAGGCATGTAAGCAAGGGATCCTGAATTTTTCTGAGGTGCCAAATACCCCATAATAATGTCTTGAGGGATTTATGATATCAATTACTTGGATTTTGCCTCCAAGCCTTTCTCACAAATGATGGTTCACATTGTTTTCTAAATTCATGTTCGTGTCTTAACTCAGTTACATCTGCTAACGGGTTTGGATTGTCCTGATTGTAAATAGACAAACAAGTATGTATCTGCTGGGACTGAGACTCACTGTGCTAAACCCTCTTTAAACACTCTTCTCTTCCTCCCACAAAAAAGACAAAAAAAGCCAAAACTCCCTAGATTTAAAGCAAGGGAAATTGTTTCAGCTGAAACAGTTTTCTTGGGGTAGGATCTTTTGTGCCTAACCCCAAAACTTTGGGTCACCTGAAACATTTAGCAAATTGACATCAACTTTCCTGAATTATTTTGACTTAAAGAAAAAGAGCCTTGTCTGCAGGGATAAGAAACACCCAACCTCCTGCTTAGTTCTTCCCTGTTTTTATGGAAGTGAGGGTTCCCAGCATATCTATCAGACTTAGGAAGGTTGTTGTTCAGCCTTTGTCTTTGATCCTCTTTCCCCCACCAAGAAGCACTTAGCAAGGGCACAGGCTGGAGAGAAGGTGTCTTACAGCTTTGTGGACAGCCTGGGCTGGTGGAGCTTCTTCCAGCTTATGGAAACATTCAGGACTTTGCCTTTTCCTGCTGGTAAAAAACAGCTTTGCTTTTCCAGTTACCCTCATCCTCCTGCCAAGAGGGGAACTTGGATATTTTGTCTGTGCTGACCCTCCAGCTGGGGCCAGGACATGTCTTGGCCACAGCAGGAAGGAAGAGAGTGCCTCAGATCACACATCTGGTTTTACACCTCCTCTCACTTCTCCTGTTTGAAGCAGTAACACATGGCAGGTATCTTTGCAAGCAGAGGGATATCTGCGTTACACCAAGTGCATCTGGATTGCACTTGGAGGGGAGCTCCAGGGTTGCTTCCAAAGGCAGACTTGATGTCTTCACTGAAAGTAGCCGACATGGGAGTGTGGAAAGGACCTGGTGTGCCACGTGCTGATCTGGAGGCATCAGTGTGGTTGCCCAGGGGCTGATGGATGAAAAAAGCACTGTGTTTGCACCTACCCTGGGCCCCCTGTGTTGAACCTGGGCAGCACAGCTAGCGAGACACATTCTGTAGATGTCAGAGTCACACCTGTGCCAGTCACAGGCTTTTCATTTTCTCCTTAGTCCACTTGTTAATTATGTGCTGCAGTCACATCTGGGTGGATCAGTCGGGATCACAGCTGCTGGACTGATAGGCAATCCCAGCAGATCTCACATGTCCTGGAGGTGGAGTTGGAGGTGAGGGAGATCTTACCTCAGCTGCGGCCTGGGGCCAGGGTCACCTACACCACAATGCCGGCCACACTGTCTTTCACACGTGTGAGCACAATGGGAAGCGAGGCGTTCCCAGCTGGGAAAAGGCAATTTGCAGCTATTCTGAGCTGTGCTGGTTAGAACCCTCTTGTGAAAACAGAGACAGACATCCCTGGTCGCTATTGNCCCCAACTTCTCCTTCCGCCCTGCTCTGCTCCATCCCTGCTGCCCTGGGGTGCATTGTCCTGCTTTGTCCCTGAGAAGCACGTGTGTCCGGTAGCACCGCGGTTATTTTTAGGCGGACTTGGCTGGCATCCATGGTGGTGGTGGCTTTGGTGAGCCGGGAGAAGCAGACTTTTCTCTCCTTGCCTTTCAATGTTTGGAAACAGTGAGGCTGCCAAGGCAGCCTGTCTCCTGCTCTGCACTTCCAGCCTCTGGAAAGTGAGAATGAACCCCTGAAAAGCCTGGCAAGCTGACCGGGAGAGCCTGCCAGGCAGCCAGCAGCACCCTGCCAACACCAATGGCCCTTTGCTGCCATCAGCCAGGGAAAACTGGGGCAGGGGGGATGGAGAAGGGGAAGCGGCAGTGGAAGGAGAGGCTGGAAAATTGCACAGGTCCCTCTTGAGGAGAGCCTTTTCATTTCCTGAGCCTGACTCTGCATGCTTTATGGATGGGAGCAGCATGGGAGGTTGGAGCAGGGGGAGGTGGGGAAGGGAGAGGCAACCACTGCAGTCGCTGTGGGATTTCTCGTACATGTGTTTAGGACGGGGTCAATCTTGCTCAGGGGAAGGAGGCTGCTGGAATTGGCCAGGCTTGGAGACCAGAGCAACTTGCAAGTGACAATGCAGTCGGCCTGGGCCAGGACACTTGTGGGGCTCCCTCTGACCTCCAGACACCTGGTTTGGCCATCCCTGGTGAGAAGGGACTAAGACATCCCTTAGATGGGACAGAATGAAGAGGCAAAGGACTGGTACGCCAAGGGATGCTGCAGACCAGGAGCAACGCTGCATTGTGGGCAGCCCAGCAACTGGATAATGGAGGCATGTATTCTGCCCCTGATGGAGCAATGAGCAAGTCTAAAACAGTCAGCAGACCACTCAGCCAGCTGACACTGATACTGCTGTTTTTGCCCCAGCTACTCAAATCTCACCTCTGAATGAAACCAATTGTTTTCTTGAAAAGGGAGCAGGAGGCATGTTTTTCTACCAAAAGTTTTGCAGATACCCTGTGCCTCAGCAGGAGCAGTTAGGCCCTCAGCAAGGCAGCAGTGGCAGCTGGGGCTGAAGGACACGTCTTTCTGAAATGCTGGCATCTGTTTCACCACAGACTCTTGTGGGAAGCCCACTCCATAGCGCCAGCAGCCTCTCCTCTCCTGGCTGCACGCCAGGATAGCAGGTCCAGGGCAGTGGCTGGAGCCCCCTTTTTCTCTCCAGAGCCCCTCCATTCCTGGCTCTGAGCCGTGCCACTGCCAAAAAGGCAAAGGACTCCAGTGTCTGAAGGGGAGGGAGCGGAAAAGAGGAGGTGCAAGTGTGCGCGCGTGTGTGCGTGTGTGTGTGTGCTGGGGGGAGATGGAGACATCGGGTAAGAACAGACCAGCTTTCAGAGTTTGGCTAACACCCTCTCCAGCCTCTTACTCAGCATACACGGGGTCCCATGATCTGAGTAGCAGCCCCTCTCAAGCTATTGTGTGCCTGACCTGCTTAAATAAACGGTGTTATTTTAAGCAAGGGCAGTCGAGCATTTGCCGAAGGTCCTTCTCTTTCTTGCTCCCTTTCTCCAGTCCTCCTTCCCCCCCTTTCCTGCTGCTTCAGTTTCCCCTCCCACCCCACTTTCCTTTACACAGCACGATTAATCCATCAAACCGAATGGGGGGGAGGAGGAGGGGCAATGAGCCCGCACTCCACTGAGCACTGAAGAGGCCCCCATTCATGGGTCAACAAAACCAGGGAGGACTCTTGGACTTAATCAGCCAAGGAGCGCTCCAGCCCTGGAGACAATTAACATCAAAGCAATGCAGGAGAAAGAGGAGACGGGACAGCCAGGAAGCCTGGAAACCCACATACAAATCCCGATTAAAAAGGGAGGGAGGTTAGGGAGGAAGCAGAGAGAGGGAGGATGCTCGGCAGTATGTGAGAGGAACTGATCCATGTCTGCCTGCAGGAGGGGTAAACTGAGGTGCGAGGAGGAGGCAAGACTTTCTTGAGGCCAACATGTGGGGCAGCAGCATGGGCTTGCTGAGGGCAGGGTCCTCATCTCCTGAATTCTGGTAAAAGCCCCTTGCTGAGGCTGCCCTGGGGTAGGAACCCGCATCCTCAGCAGCTGTGGCACATATCCCTTACACCAGCTGAAGTTTCATGAATGTCAGTGGGACTAGGACTAAGGAGCAACATGTGGCTGGGTGTTGCTAGCCTCCCACACCTCATTTTGAAGGTTGTTTCCAACAGTCTTGTCATAGTATTGTCACGATCCACATAATTGAAAAAAACTTAATAATACTTTATTGTTACCTTTGGGCACTACATCAAAGACTGCATGCACCTAAACATAATAATCATATTTTGCCTTTGTGCCAGATGGTCACTTGGCTGCTCATGTAAACTGGCAGTGGTCCCACTCAGTCCTAGGGAGCAGCAGGGGCTCTGTGGCAAGAGCCTGGAACTCAGGCTGCATTGCCCATGGGGAGGGGAACTCTCTGTGCACTGGAGCCCGGGGTTTAATTGCAGCTTCCTTTGGAAAGAAAAGTGGCAGATGAAGTTATAGGTGAAGAAGGAGCAGCTCCTGCCCCTGTGGCTGTGGGCCCCCACACACACGAGTGCACTGAACCAAAAAGAAGGGGGTTGCACACTGCTGAGAGGAAGGGTAATGGCGAAGGAGGCTGCAGGGCAATTTTCCAAAACTTTTGCTGCACGCTTCCCCCCTTCGTGGGCCTCACTCTGCAGATATCTTTCCACACCTCAGGAGCACCATGAGGAAATGTTAGGCTGCTAGTGAGCTGTTGCAGTTGCAATTTACCATCTTCTTGAGTTACCATGGGATTATTGAATGGAAAATCAGATCCGTGCCACAGCTTGCTAGCACATTCCCTTTTCTCAGCCCCAGACTGTTACGATGTCTCCTCCCCAGAGCTCTGCTACAGGTAGTGCTGTTGCCAGCCTGCAGCTGCAGCTATGGCTGTGCTGAGATCTTAGTCTGTGTCAAAGCATCAGCTACGATGGGGTTTGCATTACCTCCCCTACCATCACACTAACAAAACACCATGGAGGTGCCAGAGCCCTCCTGGAGGGGAGCAGGCTCTGTGGGTGCTGTCACATTAAACTCTGGCATCTCAGGTGTTCAGAGAGCAGAACAGGTGTACATGTGGAGATGCCACCTCTCTTCCCAGTGACTCCATTGGCATTTCCCCTGACTGTTCTTGCCTGTTTGAACCAGTAAAATATCAGTGACTGAGACTTTCTCTTGTGGTGGGAAAGTATAAATCCTTAGAGCTCAAAAGTTGGCACAAACCCACTTGATTAAAGTATATGGCGGGGAGTGCATGATGCTTCATGATGGTCTTAACTCCTGATTTGGGGGAAGGGGGTATTCTGGTTCATGGCTTTTGGGGAAACTCTTAAGAGGTACAATTCCACTGAAGGCTGTGAACAGAAATCATGGAAAACAGTACAGAGACCAGGAAAAGCTGGGCAAACACATTTCCAACAGGACCTACCTCTTCTAGTTGAAAGATGACTTTCATATAAAGAATTGCTTGTTACCATACCTGTATTTACCTCAGAGTACATCACCCAATTCATACTGTTTTTCTAAATGTTTGCTGCATCCTTGTGTACACCTGAAGCCTTGATCTACACAAGTGTCACTGCTCAGGGGCAGGCAGCTGACAAGCTTTCCTGATGCTGATCTCTATAGCTTTGAACTAGAAGTGAATATCCCTGGGTACAGGGATAGGGCTAAGTGCATCCTTCAAAAAGTGGGACCCTGAACGATGGGCTTGGGTCAAGATCAAGGCCCTGGGCTTGTTGCAAGTTCTGCAGGAGTAAGGGCTCTTTCCAGAGGGGTTGGGGCCACAGACAGAGCAGGACACGAGTCAGGTCCCACCACCTCATGAACACATAGGTGGCAGCATGGGCAGGTCCATGCAGACAGTTATTCGCCACAGGAGAAAGGGGAAGTTGGAAGCAGCCCACATTTCACACCACAAAAATTCCTTGTCCTGTGGGTTGCTCTGGCAAGGCTTGGCTGCTCTGGCTGGGTTTGGTAGCCACACAGTAGCTCTGCACAGCTGGGTTCATGCCTGGCATTGTTGTCACCATGGGCAGATGGGCGATGAGGAGGTGAGGGAGCATCCGGCATGAGGGACCAGCTCTCAGTGTATCAGTTACATCTTAATTGCAGCTGTCTGGTTGCAAGGAAGAACAGGAAGGGGAGCAGAGAGCCAGCCTTGGCTTTTGTTTCATGGACTGAACTTTTGGGCTCCTCTTTCCTTTCTTCCACCCACCCTCTTTTGCTCAGATACAGCCACCCACATGCTCACACCACACTCACTCATGCTTTCTTGTTTTGTCCTGTCATGGCTCTTCTCCAAGAGCTTGGAGAGTCTCTTGAAAAAAAGGAAAGGGGGAGACAGGGTTGTGTGGAGGTAAAACACTATGCAATGCATTCCTTCACCTTCCTCCTCCTCTGCCCTGTCTCCTGAGCATCCCACCCTTTTCCTCAGCAGGTACCTATGGAAAGTGACACTGTCAACAAACCCCCAGCAGGATCAGCCTTTGGTCTTGCTCAGGCAGCTGGTTCCCATTACATGCTCTCAATCATGGAGAATTCTTTCTCTCTCATCTGAAATATTTTATTATTGCTTTTCCTTTCTTTCAGCTTCCTAAGGAGAAGGGAGGGAATTTGCATGTGTGCATGCAGTGAACTAAAGACAGGGAATTTAGAACTCAATCTTATCACACTCATGTGGAAGGGTATGCATTACCCAGCTGCTGTAACATTTATTCTTTCTTACACACCCACTGAAACATTGCTCAGATTTTCATTCCCCCACCACCTGAGGTGGAGTCCCCAAGGATAAGAAAGATGCCGTTTCCTGAGCATGAGCTCCTCCATCTGCTTGGCTGCAACTAAGGGAGGCCAAGATTTAAATTGGGTTGGGTTACCTGCAGCGGGAGGCTGACAGATTTCCTAGGAGCAGCTGAGAGCTGTGGCATTCCCATTTTGCCCAGGTGCCACTGGTTTTGGAGGATGAGAGGAATTACTTTGCTGAACAGTTTGTCAGCACCCTCTCTTCTGAGCAGCCACATGTAAGAAAGACCATTTGGTTTAATCATGTAAGCCCACTGAGAGCTTGGAGACACAGTCCTGGGGAAGCACAGCAGGGCTGAGAGGTGAAGCCTCCCAGGTGCAACAGAAGACATATCTCTCAGTCTTTGCCCAGGGCAGCCCAGTCTTACCCCTCTGCCTTGCATGGTGATTCTTTTGGCCAGCAAGTTTTCTTGTTCATGCTGAGCACAGACAAGTGATTTCAAGCCTGAGGCAGCTACTTGCTAGGTGATTCCTCCTTGCCTGTAGCTCCCAGAGCTTCCACTTCTTCCTACGGAGCTCCTGCATTCCAGGATCTCCCCCAGGTCTGGAGCCTCCTCGCTCCTTACCTCAGATCCTGTGTGAGGTGGACCATGTGAGATTGCCAAAGTTTGGCACAGGCTTCCAGCACTATGGAAACTGCCACTTTCCATTGGGAGATGCTGAAAGGAGCAGTGGGCTCTAACAAGGAGGACCATGGATTTGGGTGGTTAGTAGAAAAAAGAAGGGCTCCTTAAGAAGAGAAAAATATATATGACTGCAAAAAACCAGGGTTTTGCTGAGCCTGACTCATGGCCTGAATGGCATAGCCAATCCTAGGTCTTGTTGCAGAGCTGCCTTGGCTCCAAAAGACAGAATGGGTTATGTAAATTTTCCTTGGTAATTGTTCAACCTCTATTGCCTTTGAAAAGACAAAGAACACATGAAGCCTCCTGCTCTCTAATGAGAAAATGCCTGCACTTGGTTTTCTCCTCTGGAATTCCAACTCTTTCCCTCTGCTGTTTGTTTCTGCCCTGCTGCCTGGCTGTGGCCTGGTCTGGTGCCTGCAGTCTTCCTCCTGGGACAAGAGACACGTTTCTCCTCACAGCTCATCAGTAGCAACCATCATATCATCTTCACCCACCTGAGAAAGTACCCTCATCTCCTTTCTCGCAACTGGCTTGCCAGCAATTTCCCTGCAGGGCTGGATGGCAAAGGATCTTGCAGCTCTCCTGCCTTAACATGGACACATGAAAAACAAATCAATCCCAAGTGCTTCACAGTAGGGATGTAGCGCTGGAAGGAATCTCCTATTTTACCACGTCTTGGCCCTTGCTATTGTCAGCAATCACATCGTGCAATCTTCCGCACAAATGTGAAGATCCAAACAATCCTAATAAGTTTTAAGATTCTCCCACTACCCCAATTAGTAGACTCTTACAGAACTTGACAGCTCTGAGGTTTAAACCATTCTTCTTATTTCCAGTCTCAATTTATTCCTGGCTGGAGTATGCCCACTTGTTCTCACGCCAACATTGTTCCAAGGCTTAAATAGCTCTGCTCCCTCCCTGGTGCTTATCCCTCTGATGTGTTTACCAAGAACAATCACATCCATTCTCAGTCTGCATTTCACTGGGCAAAATAAATCAACAGTCTTCTGCCTCCCGATAGGCACTCTCTTCCCCTGACTGTGCTGCTAGCCTTTCTCTGCATCCCCTCTCAGTGTTTTTCTTTCCAGTCCAAATGGCGAGAAGTGGAAACCATTCTCCATCACCTGTGCCTTGAATAGGGTCCTCAGCAGCACTCCAGTTTTTGCTGGTGCCCCAGTGGCCAAAGAAGGTCTGAGTGATTTTTATAGGCACAAACTGCTTTTCCCAATAGATTCTGGTTTTGACCCTTGAATGCTGAGTAAAGTAGTGCCTCATTGGCAGTATTTTGACACCACTTAGGAGCCAGCAGCCCTGCTCTGCTCTGAAGCTGTCATGCATGCTCTTGGTAAAGCATGCAAGACTTGTTTGCAGAATCGGAGGGATAAAGTTACTCCTGAGGTTTTGACTCGTTTGGTGGCACTGTCTGTTGAAGTTGGGTCTCTGATTTCCCAGTGTAGTGAGGCACCCAGAACTGTATCTCTGGATGGGCTTAGCAGAAGATTTTGTTGTCTGGTGGTTTTCTTACAGTGCAAGAGGTCCACATAGATTTTGTCAGTGATGCTTTCCTGGACATTTAGTATTCCTGTGAACACAATATTGAGAGGCCCAAATAAATTACCTGAGTATGAGTGTGCTCTTTTCATAATTTAGTGTGTATCTGACAATTTCATTTTTCACTCATAAAAGGTGTGCAAAGTGCAGATGACAGGTTTTTAGGCTAGGATATGCTGCAGTAGAAAGAAACAAATAGGTCTACTTTTCAGTTAAGCCAAACCTGGACTTCAGGAGAAAAAAAAAAAAACAACAGTTTTGGCTCCTCAAAGTATGGGACCATGGGACCTCAGCTATGCTCCTAATTTTCCCTTTCTGACAGCTGTCCTTCGGTTCTTTTCTGTTCTGTTCTGTAGATCTATAACACCACTTCTTGTATCTTGGTGAAAATCCTTTTCTGATTTTGCTGGGTTCCAAGATCTCAGCAGACTCATGTTGTATAGAAGCAGCACAGCAGAGTAATTTCTCTCTTGATAGATTGACTCTCTGCTTGAGAAAATGTGACTCTGACAGAGCACCTGTGGCCCAAACTTCTTTGGGTCTTTCTCAGCAGCAGACAAGTGCTGGTGTTGTACCATGGCATGCTTTGTGTCCTTACAGAGAGACTGAGGTGTAACAGGGAAAAAGTACTCAAAAACTTTAATGGCTTCTTCCCCTCACTAAAGTCTTTTGTTTCTGAAACCAAAGCACAGTAAATCAAGGGGTTATGCCTTAAATGAACTTCAAGTGCTCTTTATTTTTAAAAAAACAACCCCCAAACCAACCAAATCCCCAAGTCCCCAAAAGGAAGAGGAGGAGGAAAAAGATGGGACCTCAGAGAGGATTCATAAATCACATTGCAATGGACCTGGTTCCTGCCTTCAGCCCACCAGGCAAAGCACAGCACCATAACGGGACTGATGGTCCACGTGTGCAAGCAGACAGAACGCAGCTGACTTGGAGGAGACGTGCTCTCTCTGGCACATACAACACACACTCGGTCCCTGCCATGGCCTCACTCAGCCCCTCCTGCCAAAAAATAAACAAGCCGGATCAAACCTGTCATGGTCTGGAAGTCTTCAGCTCTCCCTTTATTTTAACATGGTGCGCATGGTCTGGTTTCCCAGCATTTAATGCTTTGGCATAGCGCTGAAAACCTGTAAATTCTCCACTTCTTGGACTGTGGCTTCCCACCTGGTTGTCCAGGGTGTGCCTGGATGCCAGGCAGCAAGAAATTGGAAGGAGGGGAAGAACAGGGCCAGGCATTTCTCCAAAGCCAGACCTTTCAAGATTTTTCTTGGGGAACTTCTTGCAGAGCTGCCCAGGAAGGCCCAGGAGGGCAGCACCTGAAGTCCAGAATACCACTGCATGACCCCCATGCCCTGAAGCAAACAGCCAAGGGCTGAGGCAGCATTTGGGCACAGATGATAGAAGGTAACAGCTCACGTGTCACCCGGTGGCCATGCCTTCTGTCTGGGAACAAGAGAAGTAGGTGGCAGATTAAATGCCAGTTTTTTCTGTGGTTTCCCTCAAAAAATGACTTCTCCTCTTGCACTGCCAAAGCCTGAAATGCTTCTGTTGTTAGAAATGGCCTCAGGATGTTCACAAGGGTGTTCCTCAGTGTCCTTTGGTGGATACATACAGCAAGAAGATTGGAAAGAAGCTAAATCTAAGTCCTAACTGTTCTGCAACAAGTTCCAGAGCAAGTCTGCTTTTGTTTCCTGTGCACCTGAGACAGGCACCCCTCTTGCCTTTGGCCCCCCAGAGGCACAGTGTGATGCAATTTGGGATATGTTATTTTTCTTTTTTTTTTCCTTATTTTCTTTATTTGTCCTTGTTTCAGGAGGAAGGAATCACTCTCATTGGGACTGTTTTGTCCTTTGTGTAAAGAAAGGGAAAGACAAATCGGGAATTCCAATGGGTTTTGGGGCAGCCAACACCTGGGTGGTGCATTGTGCTTAAAATGGTCTCCAAAAATAACTAGGAGCACAAAAGGGGAAAAATTAATAAGGATAATTAACTGGTTTCCATCTCCAAGTGCTTCGGAGACATGAGCTAATCAGGCTGTAGGCACATCCAAGCACACGCAATGTCTGTAATTAGTTTGCTCTTCTACTTCCTTACCCCTTCCCCCATAAGATTGCCCACCAAGATTCCTATCAGACAGAACAGGTCTCTTTCTGCCCTTTCTGCAGAGGCCTGACAGTCTTGCCTCTTCTTCTCAAAGTACACTGTCTCTCTGTCAGTCTGTCTGTCTACTTCCCTCCCCTGCTGGCCATGATCAAATTTCACTAAATGAATCACAGTCTAGTGGAAACTCCCTCCCATCTTTGCCAAGGATTGCAAAGTTGATGAAAATGGGACTCGGAGCCAAAGGCATTTTAGCACAGTGCCTTACCAGTTCCAACCAACTGGGTTCCCATTGCAGTTGGTTGCTTCTGGTTGTCCTGTTTCCGCTTTCAGCTTGGCACCTCTCCACCAGGAGCATCTTTCCAAGGATTATCATGCTGATTACCTGATGCTGCAACACACCTCCAGGGCCCTCCTGGCAGCTGCTGGCTTCCTTCCACCCAGTGTTCCCTGGTTTTGGGGGTTTTTTTTCAATGAAGAGGACTTCTTGTGACCAAGTGCCCATCTATCCAGATCACTGGTGTGGGTTTAAACATCTCTGTTCCCAGCTATCTGGTGCAGTTCTGCCCTTGATCCTTCCTTCCCTCTCTGAAAATTTCATGGCTCTGCTGGTTCTTCATGCTAGACCTTCATGGTCTAGCAGAGCAGGTATCCCCTGACTGACGACCACTAGGCTTCTCCCACGTGGGACCTGGGTTCTTTGTGGAACCCAAGGCAATGTTAGTTCACTTTTTTCCACCAGTAAAATTATGGTAATAAACTCAGTTTGGGGAAGACACTGATTTAATGCTGAAGAGATATCTGAAAATGGAGAGGAACCACTCCGAGTTCTCCTGGGGCTCTCCAGCACACAGAAGTGAGGTTTTTCAAGCCACCATTAAGCTAACTCCCAAGGACTTAACAACAACCTTTTTCTCAGGCCCAGGCTGAGATGCTGAAGCAAAGTCTCTTCGTGTTGATGTTGTCTGCATGTCCAGGAACAGACCTGTCCTCAGGCAGTTAAGCCTAGTGAGACATTGAGGAATAGTCCCCAGTCATGTATGTGTTGATAGGAAGTTTTCCATCCCTGAGGCTCTGCAGTGAGGTCCCAGGGACCCCAGGCAGGACAGCATGCTCAGTTCCCTTTGGGGCTCTCAGAGAGGCTGCAGCCCTGTCTGGCTGCTAGCCAAGCCTCCCCAGGCCACAGTGTGGCTGTTGAAGGCTGTACAGGAGAAAGATCAACACATTAATGCACCACTGCCTTATTCTCCAGCCTTCACTTCTCCTTCTTGCCTTTCCACTTCTGCCCCTTGCTTTTTCCATTTGTGGTATCTCCTATTCTATTTCCTCTCCAGGCCTCTTTCTTTTCTTATCCTGCCTGCTATCATCTCCCCAACCCCCTTCCCTCTTGTTTTCTCTCCTCTCCACCTCTGATCCGCATCCAATCACCCCAGCTGGCTCCTCTTCTCCTGGAAGCCACCAGGGATGTGAGACAGATGCCCTGGATCAACAGGGAGCCACGGCTTAGCCTCAGCCCCCAGCTGGCTCCCAGCTCTCGTGTCCCAGCTTCCCATTAGGAGAGCTCAAGCCCTGACCAGTCTGGGAAGTGATAATGCCCAGGTGTGCCTTGCTGCCCCAGTGCGAGGTCAAGCTTTCCCACAGGAGCAGAGAGCAGTGCCCAGCACGGGCGTGCGCTCTCTGACAGGAGAGGACACCATGCCTCTCCCGCCTGTAATCCCACACACAACCACCTAGCCTCGGGGGACAGCCACAAGCCCTTATCAGTATTCGGCCCCTTGCTGTGAGGAGGAGGGATCGTTTTCCTTTCTGGGTCTCCCTGCTCTCCCCCCAACCCTCTGCTCCCTCCTTCCCTCTCATCCATTTCCTTTGACACTGGTCCCAGGCCCACTGCCAAGTCTCAGATCCATTAGTGAGGTGCCTTGCTGACTGAAGCACAAATCAGGACAGATCCGGGTGCAATTAGCAGCTTCTAGCACCTCATCTGGAAGGCATTAGCTTGGCGTTGGGGGAGGGGGGTTATGGGTTGGGAGGAGAAGAGGGAATGGATATAGATGCCAAACAGAATAAATAAGCTATTTCTACCACTCCTAAGAACAAGCATCTGACAGCATTGCACAAACGCACGTGCAATAACCATCTGTGGGGGACACAGTTACTGTACCCAATTGGTCTGAGCCACAGACCTTCCCACCTGGAAGATGTGGTTATCATGTCCAAGAGGGTACTGAGATGGCATAAAGGTCTGCATTGAGCCACAGCTTGTGGGTGATATCCTTCCTGGTTTTCCGTCACAAACTAAGGCTTGTTGTTATGGTGTCTGTAAGTGGACTTGGTCTACTTTGCCTTCCATCTGGCTCCCAATGCACTAAAATCCCTGATAACATGATGACATGGTGTCTGTCTTATGTGTGAAGAGCCAAGATAGACTACCAGGTATTAGTTATCACAGCCCATTTGTGTGGTAGACACAGACCCTAGATAAAATAGTTCTCATCAAGACCAGGATTCTGTACAAAATATATTTGCCTTAGTTTTTTTCCACCCAGCAGTGTAGATACCTTTTAGGAAAACCTTGGCATTGCTCTCAGCAGAGACCCAAGCCATCCCCTGCTCTCTTGCCAGCTTGCTCCAGGCTACAGCCTGAGTGCATGGATGCACAGGAGGCTGTGACTCTTGGGCAACCTCAGTCCCAAACAACAGGACAGAGCAAACATACTCGAAGTGTGGCCTTTGTGCTCCCAGAAAGGTCCTGCTCTTTCACAGGCACAACAATGCTGTCACAGAACATGTCTCTGAGGGATTACAGTATCACTGACCATTATAAAAGGTGGTTGTCAGAGTGAGAGAACTGAAGTCAACCTGTTACCTTTGCTTTTCCTTTCTGATGGATCTCAGCTTTGGGGAGAAGGCAGGGTGGAAGTGGGGGAGCTGGGGGCTCTGTGGTGACAGAGCAATCTGCAGGGAGGTGGGACACAGAGAGTCCAGAGGAAGACAGGGAGCCGCTAGCAGCAGGTGGCTGGCATGGCTCTGAAACAGTGTGTGTTGAACTGGGAGCATTCTAGGGAAGAACCAAACACTGATCCCAGTCATCTCTTGCGGGAGAGCCCACCAGCCAGCAAAGCAAGGGAGCTGACTTTTATTTATTCATCTGCATATGATCCCCGTGCCCACACGGCAGGTCCCCCTTGCCACAGCATGCACAGACCATTCCACTTCCTGGGGCCACCTGCTGATGGTCAGGGGCTGGAGAAGCCAAGGCTTCCTCTGAGCTAGTGATCTCGTGTTGTTTCTGTGCAGGCAGCAGCTGGAAGTAGCTGGAACATCTCTAACAGTAATTTTTTCTACACCAGCTGCTGCCAGACGATGGTCTGTGAAGTCCTGCTGGTTAATGAGCTCACGGAAAGTGAGCTGCACCTGGCCTCCAGGGCCAGCCATATTCCGAAGATTTCCAGCCCTGAAACTGTGGTGACATAGGTGTGGGAGTGCCTTGTTGAGGGCTGATGATATTTGTTGTTTCAAAGAATTTGGCACATATTGTTATATTCTCTGTTTTCTGCTGGTTACCCCCGGTAGGCTGAAGGTAAAGGTGGTGATGGTTTATCCTGTCAAGAGAATGGAGACTGGCAATGGATGATGCTGGGTTAGCTTAGAAGGACAGTGGCTGGAAGGACCCTGTGACTGTTCTCTCTTGGTTTTTTTTTTTTGTAGAAAGAGACAAAATTGCAAGGTATGAGAGAAAGCCTGTGCCTCTTCCCGCCCCATCTATGCCTCTTGCCTGGAAGCTGTGGCCAAAGCTAGGGATGGCAGGAATGATGTGACATTCATCCTTTCAGCATCCTGGTTCACTGACCCACTGTGACAAGGAGGCAGCTCAGTGGTACTCAGTGTTTCCCAAAGAGCAGATGCACAATGCCTGGAGGATAGTCTACAACAGCATGTGGGATGACATCTTCTGGGTGACAAACACAGAGTAGAGAGGAGAGGGGCAGAAAGGGGGGAGTGGATGTGCAGTGAAGGGTGTGAGTGCCAGGGCGGTGGGAAGTGAACCCGTGCTGTGCCCTGGGAGTGCCACATGAGCAAGTGTGTGCCCTCCCTCTGGCTGTGAGTGGCTGTGCCTTGCCTCCATCCTTGGAGGCAGAGGAGGACAGCCGTGCACGCTCTGCCGGTGGCTGCCTGCACGTACTCTCTTGTTTTCCTGGCTGAGGCAGAGGGAGAAGGCCTGGTTTCGGTTAAGCCTCGGTCACACAAAGATGCCTTTCCTATTACTCTTTTGTTTTTCCTTCTAAGCAATGTTCCCATTTAACTCTTCCAACTCTCCCCTGTTAGTGTAGTCTGCCCTGCCTGAGGGCTGGCCCAGGTCAGAGATAATTCAGGAACAAAGAGGAGTTGTTGAACTGCGGGGCTGGAAAACCCTCAGCCTCACGGAGAAGCTTTGGGAACCTCAGCATGTAAGAAGAAGGATAATGCTGTCAAGAAGATCTAGGAGGCCAGGATGAAGATACTCCAGTGGTGTAGTGCTGAGCATGGTAGAAATACCTAAAGAGTCAGTCATGGCATTATCATGACTGAATTTGGCACCAAACTTCAAATCCACAGAGGGGGAGTGGGGGAGGCGGAAAAGAAAACATGCAAAGGCCTTTTCAAAACCCAAGACCACAAGAAAAAACTTCCTATAAACAAATCAAATGGAAATATTTTTTTAGTTCTATAAACATTTCCCCTTGAAGCGTTCAACCCAAATATTGCATCACTGTGCTAAGACATAAACAAATCTTGCAGTGAAAGAGATGCACACCAACAATAGACTGGCCTGTTTGCCTTGTCCAGGCTGCAAGAAGTGCAAAAAACAAACAAACAGGGCAAAGAGTGACAAGCAGAAGAGAGATGTCTGAGGAGTACTTGTTTGAATATTCAAGGGAGAGAAGAAACACACACCCTACCCCCCAAATCCCACTGAGCTTCAAAAAGGAAATTCATCTCCTTCAGTGTCCTTAGAAAATCACAGCTCTGGCAGGTCAAGGACACCAGCTAAACTTGTCTTTCAGAAAGCAATGTAGCTTCTGATCTCCCTCAAATATGTTATTTTAAATATATATATTCTTTGACATCAGTGTCTCTTGGGTAAAGATGTATTTATTTTTTGCCGTGATTGTAATGGTGGTATCAAGAACTAAACTGGCCAAGTTGTGCTGTGTTTTACACCAATGTTGTACTTCCTATATGAAGAGCCCAGACACATACCTATGGGAAGGTTGTTGTCCTCTGAGAAGCAGTTACCAGGACTTCAGCAGGGGTCGGGCTCTGACTTTTAGTTGGTAAAAATCTTTAGAGGCACTCTAAGAAGAACAATTTGGTGCCAGATTAGAAAATGTGAAGTACCCCACAAGAAACACACCCCCAGGGAACAGCACCAAAAAGTGATTTTGCTCTATCAGGACTGCCATTTGCTCTGTCTTCCTCATGTGTAGGTACCTCTAATGCAGCTCTACCTCCTCCATTTCTCCCATTTTTTGGAATGCAGTATGACCCTGCAGACATCACACCTCTGAAAACATAGGAAGAGATCCGCCTTCAGTCCCACCTCTTGCTCGTGTGCCAGGGAGAGCACTGTCCCTGCGTGGGAAAGGAGAGTGGACAGGGACATGCTGAGTGGCAGCAGCAGTGAGGGATATGGTGTATTCACCATGGCACAACTGCGCTCAGCAATTTTGGTGCTGCCTGGTGTCATGTGTTTTGAGTCATAGTACCGTGCTGGGACCAATATTTTGGCTCATACCTCAAACAGACACTGTAAGAGCTGCCAGGGACCTACTGGCTTTGTCTCTCTCATCATGAGACACAGGCAAGAAGCTGCACAAATCACTTGGGTGGGAGGGAATTTCATTCTTGTTCCAGCTCACACAAGAGACACTGTAGAAAGGGCCACCAAAAAAAGCTGCTTAGCAGTTCAGTCTCATAGGAAAGTTTCACTACCAAAAAGCTTGTGTAAATTGAAACCTCTTGGGCAGGTAAACTGGCTCTGTATTCAGCTGAGATGAAACAGAAACATGGTTATCCACGGTTCTTTGGCTGGGATCATAGTGCAACAAGCAGAAACAGCTATGATTTCTCTGGTGGCTTAAGGTCCTCCTTCAACAAGCCCTCCTGGTGCTGAGCCATGCTGTGCATGGTCCTCACACTCAGCAACCCTGGCCGAGCTGCCTGCAGCACTGCAGGGAACAGCAAACCTTCTGAGACCATCTGATCTCCCTAGACTCTAGACAAAACCTTCTCCATGCAAGCTTTCTTTGGTTTTGAGAAAATTACTTCAGGTGCTGCTGTGGGAGCTGATTTATGAGGGGAGCCTGACAGAATAAAGGGCCTCACACAGTTCTCATGTTACATTGCATCTAGCTGGTGTGAATTCAGAGACATTTACACCCAGAGAACTGAGGGAGAATTGGGCCCAGACCTAGTTTATCTGTCTGACAACAGAGAGGATTAAAGACCTGTAAATGCTAAGCAGGGGTGGTCCAAAAATATTAGAATCAGAAGTAATGGAATGAAGTTTACAAGAGCAAAATTAAGGTTGTAGGGAAAAGATTACAGCTGACATCCATTCCCTAAGCCAAGTGTTCTGCCTTCCACAAGATGCTTCTAGGTATGGCTTACATCAGTCAGAAAAGGGGATTAAATGGGTTTTGGGTTCAGCATGGTCTGGCACGCAGCAGGCAGACTAGATTGGGAGTATTTTGAGCACTGGTGTCTTGCAAGTCTTCAGAAGGCAGCCTGCAAGTGGATTACAGCATCCTTCTCCAAATTCCCACCCATACAGCTCATGCAATATCTAACACATGCAGCCAAATGAAATGGTGACAAATAAAAGCATCTGGTAGAAATGAAAAATGAAGAATTTCAAAGCTTTGCCTGATTTTTATTTGCCTATAACTGCTGGCTGCTGCGTTGTATCACGCCACAAAAGAATGTGTGGATTTCTTTTTTCCTCCCTGAAAGGTTAGTTTGTTCCTTGGATTAAAAAAGGATCAGAAACACTAGGTTATATAACCTTTTAAAAATCACCTAACCCTTGGTCTCAGGGACTGTATATTCTGGAGCACCATGGCCTTGGCATCAGCCATGATTCTTTTTCCTAAGGGAAGGCCTAGTTCACCAAGTTTCAAAGAACTGACTGGTAGGTGCTCTGCTATCCTGCTCTTTAAAATGCAGTACAAGTGTATTTTTGCACAGCCTAATGAAAAGACAAAGCAGGGCATATATGAAAGGCCCGCTCATTCTCTTTTTGCTTTTTACTGAGTCTCCAGATTGCAGTAGGGTGATGGTATTTAGTGGACACCATATAAAAGTAGAGAGGAGAGTATTAAGAGGATACTGCAGATAGGCAATGCATGGCCTGGCTGACCAAAAGGAGAGGGACTCATAATGGTTGAAACATCAGTGTCTTCAAGGCTTAACACCAGAGAGTTGAAGATACTGAGGAAGATGATATTAAAGGGTCATATGAAGGATAAGGAACAAATAATGGGAAAGTGCAGGTTGGTAAAATAATGCTGTTTGAAGAGATGTGTCCACTGAGTTAGACAACAGCAGTCTCCTTCAGGCTCCCCTAGCTGGACTAGGCACTGGGACAGAGCAGGGGAAGGTAGGTTTAAGGAGGGTGACACTCTGACATTGCTCGGGGGGGTCAGCAATGCCCTTTGGCCAGATGGTCAGCTGGGGAGAGGGAGGTTATCCCAGGGTGCATCCTCACGACCTAGGGGCTTGCACCAGCCCTCCTCTGGCTTCATGAGCTCCTGGATGACCCCAGGAAGCACCAGCTCATGCCTGGGACCAGGGGCTTCCCCACTGGCTGAGCCCAGAGTGGGACCTGTCGGTGCCACGGGGACTTCCCCGCACTCCCTTTGGTGCCTGGCTGTCTCCAGGCCCCGGCTGCCAGGCTGGGATGTGGGTTAGCAGATTTTTTCCACGCTGTTTCTCCGGGATCCCTGACAGAGCCCATCAGAGCTGCCTTTTATCAGCACTGCACGCCTTAGTGAGCCTGTCATGACTCACACACAATGTGCTCTGTGCCGGATTAATCCGGCTGGCTTTCATGCTCAGGATGTGGGCGATGGATGGGAGGGGGGGTGTTGGGGGGCACAGGGACAGATGCAGGGCTAGTGGGGGCCCAGGAGACTGGGGATCCCTGGCCTTTTCACTTCCTCAAGTTAAGGACTTATTTGAGGGCTCTTGCAAAGGATGGGGTAAGCACAAGCCTTAAGCAATGAAAAAGAAAGATGGAAAGGCAACAGGTGTGTGGGAAAGTGGTAAGGGAAGAGAGATTATAGGTGAATAATAGGTGAATAAATGGACTACAACAAAGAGAGACTGTGATGTAAAGAGAGATCCGTGTGCCTTAAAAGGTAAGCTCTTTTGTTGATAGACATGACAGGTAGCTATTTCCCACAGGTGTAATTATCCAGAGACTGCACTCCACCTAAAGGGATCTTTTCAGTCTTCTGCAGTAACCTGGAACACCTTTAAGATGCCTCCCCATCTTCACTGTTGTTGTCTATAAACCTGCAACAACCTACTACAGATTAAGGGAATAATAAAAAGTGTGAAATCCTAAATCCAGCAGAGTCTGTACTGATGGGAATAAGATTCCTATCAACTACTGTAGCACCAGGTTTCCATGCAGACTCTACACAGAGAGAACAAATCTCACATCAGAAGAATAAACCTACTTTTTCCAGCAAACCTCTACAAAGCTAAAAATGGATAGAAGGGGAAAGCATCAGTCAAAGCCACCTAAGCCAACACCACTAAAACATCTTGAACTCTGCCATGATTTGCAGCTGAAGGGGTGCACACACACAAAAGAAACTCAAATGGATTTTGGAAGAGCTGGTGATGCTGCAGTTTTATGTACATACATATAATTTGAATGCATATGCTAAAACATTATATACATCTCCTCTAATTTGAGATTCATGATATTCACTTGAAATGATCCATTCCATCTAAGGCATTTCACCTATGAAAGTCCTGCTTTGAGCACCTACTTCCCAAGTTCCCATCTCCACTTGGAAGGGTGAACTACTTTATGGCATCCTGTTCTGTCTATCCACTGAACATGCATCCAAAAGTTTCCAAATAATTTCCCACTCAAGGATGAGAATAAGCTTGCCTGCCACTGAAATATCGCTGTCTCTGGATAAAATAGAACACCTATTTAACAACACAGAGCAACATTGTCACTGCACAAGATGACATGCATGGTCTTGCTTTTACATCCTATCCGTCAGGGGAGCATTTCTTATCATTATTCTGAGATGGATTTTGGCAGTGAACCCAAAGGCAGAAGGGCATGTCCTACCTCATTCTGCACACAGCAGGTTCATGGTGCTCTTGTACCCAGTCTCAGGACTTCCCACATCCAGCACCGGCAGTGAGGTGTGTGGTCATGATCACAAATGTGGTTATATTGGCTTTCACTGCAAGAGAAATTTTAAACTGTAGGAGAGTAGTTGCTAAGTTCTGGGGGAAGAAAGCAGGATTCTGGGGGGTGGAAAGGCTATTTACAGCATTTGTCTGCTCTCCTTATTCAAGCAAAAAGTTTTACCAATTGCCTTTGATAATCTCCCATTAACAAAACATTTTGTTAAAGATCCTGTCCTCCACTCAAAATGTTCAGCAACATTGTAAAACACTTGTCAAACACAAGAGGATCTCTCTGACTGCTGATCCCTGAACATTTTAAGATGAGGAAACAAATGGACCTGAACCAAATCTTCTCATAGACTTGGGAGCCCACTGACTCTCCAAATATTTCCTATCAATGACCTGACTACAAACAGAATGGTAGTTTTTACAACATCCCCTGTGGGTATGTGGCACAGAACATAGGCACAGCTGTACTCATATATAACACATTTTATATCAATATACAACATGTTTTATACCAGAATACATATCACTGCAAAAAAAGAGAATGATACCTTGGTGGGGCTGTGTTTTTTTTATTTTTTTTTAACCATGTCTGAAACAGGAACAGCACTAGTAAAACTATCTTGCTGCCAACTCTTCTCTCAGAGAGAAAAGCTAGGACTGGTTCACTGTGATTTTTTTTATTTCAAAATACCTATGTTATCCCTTGTGTGTGCTTGTGTATGTGCATGAGGGGTGATGTATATATTCTGAAATAAAAAAACCACCAGTGAACATACATTTCTGTCTGACATCAGGATGAGCTTGTCACAACCAAGTCTATGTCCCTGACTTGGACCCTAGTGGTAAAACTAAACTGACATCGAGTTGGTTTAGTTTATGCCAGCAGAGATTTCCTAATATGGGCAGGCCCTATCTCTTGTCCTTTCATCCCACCCTCCCTCTTTAATTTGGCTCTCTGAGTTCTGATGACTGAATCACTTCCCCCTTTGTTTCTCTGATTTCTTTTCTAATCTTCTGCTTCTGAAAGATGCTTAGTTCCTGAATCCCTATACAAATACACTTTCCTTTCTAAGCTTCTCACCAGCCAAACAAGGTTTTATTTGTTTATTTAATTTGACATGCTGGAGAGAAATTATCCTGTTTCCTATGGATTATCGAAGTAACAAATAGCTTTACAAGAGGGTAAACAAAGTAAAACTCGTGCTGAAACTCCTTTGAACTGGGGGCTTTCCGTTCACATCCCTTTGTACTGTGAGTCTTTCCCCTCTCCTCTACACCATACACAAGATGACTTTCTGGTCACTTTGGACCATGGCCGCTCCTGGAACTGAGCTAGTCATCACTTCCTCATCCATCCATCCATCCACAAACTTACCTTGAATTTCCCACATGGCCAGATAGCTTTGAACTCACTCTATGATGGAGCATTTTATTAACCTTGTCTTTGCTTCCACAGCACAATTGCCTCCATCGATTTTTCATTTTTGCAAAAATGCAGAGCTACAGGAACCTGGTGGTGAGCCTGGGAGCCTTCGTGGAGGCCAGGATGCCACAGTGATTTTTGTAGGGAGTTTTGCCTAACTCAGGAGGCAGACATGGTATACCTAAAGCAGCACCCTGCAACACATCTCCTGCAATGTGTATTTCTGGAGAAAAAAACAGACAAAACAACAAAACTCAGGCATGAATCTGGGCTAAAATTCCTAAGGACTCAGAGCCAGAGCTGCTGATGAACTCCTCCCAGGATGGCAAACCCCAGCAGTGTGCAGCTCACATTTTTTCAGGGCACTTCGTTTCGGTGGCTGGGGCCTGGCTGGCTCCCCCCCACCCCCAACATCCCTTTCTGTTTATTACTCCTGCCGTAATTGGGAGGCATGTGTGGATGAATTAAACATAGCAGGACAGATGAGAAAACTCTCCCTCTTAGCTGGCTGAATGAGCAAATTTAACTGAGCCTGTTACCCACTGAGTATCGTGCCGACATGCCAGGGTCCGGTTTCCTTTGAGCTCGCCCTTTCATGCGGAGTCCCTCTGTGCCCCCTGCCTTGCTCCTCACAATATCAAACAGCTGGAGTTTCAGCGGCCCCAAGGAGAAGCCTTTGCATCCGACAGCAGCAGCAGTGGGAATTTTGTCTGGGATCAGTGAGGGACAGGGCCAATACGGGCAAATTGGTAGCCGAGGATCAGGGGGGCTCTGGCATCTCCAGGAGATGGGACACCCCCACCCACCAGCCAAAGGCTGTGCTTAGTCAGTGCCCAGAGTAAAAGTTTCCTTATGCCTGAGAAAACTGGGGTTAATGAGGGAGCTTCAGCTTTCGCACTGCTTTGAGCTTCAGACAGGCCAGTGGCATCCAGGAGCCAGTTCCAGCAGGGAGTTTGAAACAAATTTGTGCCAGAGCAGGCACCCCAAGTACATCAATAAGAGAGCTTCCTGAAAGCAGGACTGCCACTGGCTTGTCCAGGGATGCCAAGGGGACATGGCTGCACAAACCAGCACCGTGTTTTGTCCCAAGGCATTTCTTCTGGAAAGCAGGTGAGAAGAACAGCATATGAAGGGCACTGCTGCATCCATGTCTTCTTTCAGCCCCTGGGATAAACAGGGAATGTAATCCTGCAGGGCCGCAATATTTTATTTCATACTGTTTAACGAGCCCTGGGGCACTTCTTTGCACAAGCTAGCTCTAATTCTGCTCCGTCGCCTTTTTCTTCCCACCTCTGTAAGCCTAAAACTAGTCAGGGCTAATTCAATTCCTGCTTTAATTTAGGAGAGTTTACGACTGCTTTAAATTAGGAAACCAGTGTTTTTCAGACAAGGCAGGTGCTAGAGGTCTTAGCACTTGTAAAAATTAGGCCACTTAGTGAGGTGTCTACATATGGATTTAGCACCTGAGGAGTGTTATTGAGCACTATAAGGAAAAACTTGCAATCTCGGAAACAATTCTTTAAAAGATAATTAGACAGCAAAGTTAACATTTCAGAGGAAGGAAGTTTGCGTTCAACCTGATAAGTCTTCATGTTCAACCTGATAAGCTTAGCCATTGAAATGAAAGTTGAAGAAGCCATCAACACACACACCCTTGGAACTCAAAAAATTCTACAGAAAAATCAGTTTTAATCTTTCCAGTACCCATGTAATAAACCAAGGAAGTAAGAACCTCAAATCCAAATAGAAAAAACCACCAACTCCTTTGCATCATCCTTATGAGAGATGAGTAAGCCAGGAGATCAGAACTCTCCTAAAGTGCCATTAAGCAGGAATAACTCTGAAACCCAATGATGACAGGATGAAAAACTTCAACTCTTTCACCTTCTTCTTTGAAGACTGAAGGACTTCACGTTTCGAAGCTACAGATCATGTTTGTCATCTGTGCTCTTCTGGACATGGTAAAAAGGTGAGAAACCTATCCTGACCTTTCAGTGACATATTTGTTTCAAGATAGTCTTTACTGAAGGGCCTTGAAATACCGAAGATTCCCCTGCACCTCTGGGTGGTTTTAAGTTTTGGGGCATGAATTCACTCTTTGGCGTAGGGAGATGCAGTGAGGAGGAACTGGTGGGGTCTAATCACAGAGAGTGGTGCCATTGCTTTTCCTGAAAATTTGTGCCCGAGACACTTTCCGTGAGAGCAAGCACCTGCTGGGAAGGGATGGTGGGGAGAAAAGACCTTTTCATCCTTCTGGTATTTATTACAACTGATGGCCGCCGAGGATGAGGCGGGATAGCCGCCCAGGAGAGGCGCCCGGGGGGTGCTCCGTGAGCCGCTGGTGCCACTGCAGCGTGCGGTGCCAGCCCAGCACCGCCGCGCCCCGGGCACCCCGCACCCCGAGCCGGCGGGGCCGCCTCCCCCCGCCCACAACAAAACTTTTCGTCCCAACTTTCCCGTTTCCGCCGGCCCGGGGAGCATGGGGCGGCGGGGAGCGGCCTTGGGGGCCTGCGGCTCCCGGTTCGCGGTACTGAGGGGATGGGGATGGGGGGTGAGAGGGACGGGGCTCGGCCGCTGCCTGGCTTTGGGGAAGGAGTTTTACTTCGAGTTTTCTCCCTCTTCTGGCTCCTCCTCTTCTTCCCTCCTCCTCAGGGGGAGGGGAAGGAGGGAGGCTCTTGGGGCAGGAGTAGCCAGAGCAGGGAATTGTTTGGGAGTTCAATCATCCAAAAGCCGTCTCCCGTATGGAGGGTCTGGCTTCCCGCATCCCGGCGCCTCTTCCCTCCTCCTCCTCCTTCT
>VZTR01002286.1:54556-78981 GCA_013400775.1 Chaetops frenatus | reverse complement strand
TTCCCCGCAGATCCGGCCTGGAAGTTCCCAGCTCCTGGAGTTAAGCCTCTTTGTTGCTTCCCTTCGTTTGGGGCATCTTTGTGTTTCCCCCCGCCTGCTCCACTGGAGACCGCGGTGAGTGAAAAGAGGAGGGGGCTCGGGCCTGGTGGCCCTGGCCAGGGGCTGGGAGGACGCACGGTGGTGGCGGGCGATGGGGCGCAGGGCTTTCTCCTCATCCATCTTCAGGCAGCGCCAGAGTTCGGGAAGTTGGTGTGGGGATGTGAGGAAGGGGGTCTGCCTAGGGATGTAGGAGACGTGACAAGGGAGTAGTGGAGACCCGCTGGTCCCCGCCGGGACGGGGCTTGTTTTGGCGAAGGCAGGTGAGATGTGGGGGGGCTCGGATGTCTCCCTCCAGCTCTTCCTCCTCGGCGGGTGGGCCAGAACTAATGGAGGGCCCAGGGCACGCACTCGCTCCGCGGTGCTCCAGGGCTCGCCTGGAACTTACCCGGCAGCCTGGTCCAAGATCTTGGCCTGTCCTCACTGCCGGCTGGGCGAGGAGGCACGGTGAGCTTTGGAGAGAGAGAGAGGTAGAAGCTGTGCAAAGTAACCCACAGATCCATCCTCCATTGCTCCAACTCTTGTCAAAAACTGCCGGGAGTTTACAGGGGAGAGCTGTCTCTGGCAGATGCAAAGGCATTCCGGTTTGTGCTCTGTGAAGGGGCTGCTGCTAAGAAAAGCAAGGGTGGGTAGTCTGTCAGTAGAATTTTTGTCCTCTTCTGTGACCGTAGAGTTTTTTAACCCTGGTGCAAGGATGAGGAGCGGATTGGATCAGGGGAAGTAATTTTCTGCCTGGCAGCGCGAGGCTGTAGGATTTGTGCACGCGTGCCTCCCTGCTTGGGCTGCAACTTTGGCAGGTCGTCTGGATGGTGACTGTAAATAGAAAATGTGTTGGGGAGAAAGTGAGATGCTGAATTTGTAGCCGTGTCCAAACAAGACTTTTTAAAGTGGTCTGAAGATACTAATACTTATTTTGGAAAATAATAGACTTTAACCAATACTCCTGGCTGCCAAAAGGTACTTAATATAAATCTATCTTTGGGCATTTTTCCAACTAGCTCTGGTACCCCAAGTGTTATTTCACTGGCATTGTGTGAAAGGCAGTTCACATCTATTAAAGTTGGGCTTTTTTTGTCCTTGTTTGTTTTAAAGAAACTCTCTTGACCTCTCTGCAGCATTATGTGAGTGGGATAACAGGAATCCATATACAGACTCAGCACCCGCGTGTAATTCCCAGCATGTCTTAAATGTTTTTCTTGGTGCCCAATTTCTACATTGCTACCATAGTGTCTTTTTGATATGTTCATCTGCAACCTGCCATTAAAGTTTTTTTTCCCATGGGCTTAAAAACTACCATGGAAAATATTAGAAGAATGTGGGCGTTTTGTAAGTAGAATTTTATCTTAGTTTTCTTTTGAAACAAGTTGACTCAGTGTGCCTACAATTAAGAGCAGTGTTCCTCTTTATTTATGCCTATGTACTTATATGGCAGACACTTCGAATTAATGGGTTGAATATTGAGGTTCATGGCTCAGGGAAGGATTTCAGCAGAAATACATCATGGGTTTTAAGTGAAGATTTGTTCTGTTTATTTAAGTGACCTAAAGAAATGAAGGTGAAATAACTTCCCATGATACTAGGAGTCGTGTGAGGATCTTCTGAAGTAAATAGGACAATTAGGAAGAGCTGTGAGCTCCCTGCTGGGTGCATGATATTCTCTTACAAGAAATAAATGGAGTTTTGTTCCATGTCCTTTTCTTAATCCTCCCCTTCAGATACAATTACAGGAGCTCATCCTGCATATACCAAGCAGAAGAGGTCCCAGTAGATGTTTGCTGTAAGAGCTGAAGTCAGATGCAGTGCAATCCTCCCTGCTTCCTGCTGGGGAACCTGAGGCAGGTTCATCTGAAGGGTGCACAGAGGTCCTGTGCAGGTGGGAAAGGCAAGTTCAGTTTTCTCCCACTCAGACACACAGCCACAGGACCTTTAAGAGATCTCCCAGTACAAGTAGCTGAATCCACACATTTCTTCTCTGCTTGGCACAATGAAGAAGCCTTAGAGCTGCATGATTTTGCATGTGTGCGCTCCAAACTAGCATGTGAGTTGTATGAGTTCTGTGTGTCCCTGCAGTCTGAAGAAAGCAACTTTCCTCTGCCTTCTACTGACATGATACAGAAGCACAGAGCGAGAGGGTCTTTGAGATTGCAGAGTGAAACCCAGTGTCTGGTGTTTGCAGAGGCCTTTGCAGCCCTCAGGGTGTGAGACTCCTGGCTTGGAGTTTTGCTCCGTTGAAGGACAGGTGAATTATTGCTCAGTCCACTTCACCCCATGAAATTCTGCTCTGTCCTCAAAACTAACAGCCGACAGATCCCTCCAAATCTTCAGTACCAAACTGGCAGCCTTGCAATGCCTTCAGGATGCTGGTACAGCTCCTCCTGTCTGACTAGGGCCAGCAGAATTGCCTCTCTGAGAGCCAGCTGGAGCCTCCTGCTGAGCAAGAAGCATCACCGGAGGGGCTATGAAGCAAGCAGCCTGCTTTGGCCCCATACTCCCACTGCTGCAGAGGAGAAACTTCTGAGTTAAGAAAAGTTACTCATTTAGGGCAGACCTGAATTTTTGTAGTTTCTTGTCGTTGTTAGTGAAACATTTGACTGAAACATCACCAGATCTACCTGCCAGTGTTGCCTGGCCTATTCCTGAACCACATGCCCTTAGGAGCACAGAAACCTTGCAATCTGATAACAAGCAGTTCAAAAACAACTATTGCTTCTTCTGCCTGGGCTGTAGGAGGGAACATGGGTGACAGGGCAGGAAAGGCACTTCATGTGTCTGGAGGCGGAGGTGTTTGGGCTGGGTCTTCATGCACATGCCCTGTGTGAGCTTGAATTTTCTCCACAGCCCTGTGCCCTACTGTTGCCATGTAGAAAATGGAACTGGACGCTGTGCAGATCAGTTGAGCGCTGGAGCGAGGGGTAGATATCGGTACGTTGGCTCTTGCCACTGACCTGCACCCACCCTCATGTCTCTCAGAGTAGAACTCAGGTGCAGTGGGGAGGACCCTCTGTTGTGCTGAGCCTCCTCAGGACTGCCACAGGGCTGGAGAGGCACCTCTGTGCCTCCAAAATCGCTCTTTTCCCAGGCAAAGACAGGCTGCCTTGTGTACCTCATGAAGCAGGGGAGCAATGACAGAGAAGAGTGTATTGGGGACCACACTGATTACATTAGCCCAGGTTGGCCTGCAGGTGGGTTTTTAGAGACTTGAGCTCAGTTTAGTCACTCAGCCTGCAAGATGTTACAGGGTAGGGTAGGCCAGGGTAACTCCAGGTTAACCAAAGTTCCTTTGGCAGTAAATGATGGTGGGTTGTTCATTTTAGTATCTGATACTGAGTGCCTCAGAGACATGAGGCACAATTCCCTTGGACTTCTTTAATGTGCAGAGGTGACTTTGATACATTACTGCTGGCATGTTACAGAGCAAGGCTTGCAGATCTCTTAGTTCAAACCACTACCTCCCGGGCTAAAAATCTGCAGTGTGAATTCTGCAGTTAGGATGGGATATCCCACAAGGAAAAAGTTCTTGCAAAATCTTCAGAGACTTCCTGTTTCTGGTTAGACTGAAAACATCCTGAGGGAAAAAACCTGCTGCTGTGTATTTTGGTGCTCCTGTGGTCAGTCTCAGTTTAAGAGGTTGTTATGTATTCCAGTTCCTAGGCCACAAGAACAATTTAAGGCAAATAATGACTAAATGAATTTCAGGTCCTTAGGTAGAATGGGGGTGAATATCATCTTTCAGGTTTCTAAGTGTACTTGGGGCAATTGTTCCTCAAAAGGTATCGCACGCATCTTTTTCTGCTTCCTGATACTGGGTTTAGTTCCTCTTGGCTCCAAATCATACGACATCATATCTGCTGCTTCATTGGTTGAACATGGTGCTTGAAGCCAGTTTTCTGGAGGGAGTGCTTGCAGAATGGGAAGCTTTCAAAATTTGCTTTGTATGCGTATTTGTGCATAAGTCTTCTAAAATCTCTCCACAGGAGCGTGTGCTCCAGCAACACAGCTGTCTGAGTGTCCATGGGAACTAAGACAAAAGGAGTATGGATGCAGTGGAAGCATGTTGGCTGAAAAGTTCAGAAAGATATTTATTGCAGGGAAAAGAAACCACTTGGTGCTTATACAGTCCCAGAGCTGCTGCGGGTGGTGCAGAACTTTCTGCTTTAACAGGGAGCAACAGATCCCTGCCCTGAGGATGTTACTTGCTCCTTTTATTAAAATGGCCTCTCTTCCCTGCGAAAGGACAAATGGGATGGGAGGCTCAGCTCTGCCTGATGGAGTTGGTAGCAGAGCACTTGGACTGGGTGCATGTGAGGGGCTCTGAGGGCTACCATTGTGTGTTGTAGGAGCTCTCAAGTAAGAGGCAGTGCCAATTTATTTTGGCTCTAATGGCATCGATGGAGAGAAATGTGCGTCAGGCAGCGTGTGGGACGTGCTTGAGTTCCTTTACCCTCCTTGTGGGCAGTGTGCCAGCACAGAGGTGAGAGCCAGACTTTATGCTTGCTTTCTGCTCAGCTGCTCTTGAGAGGCGGCTGCCCTGTGTCCAGTCATCGTCCCTGAGCAGCCATTAGACGTGAGGATGATGACTGCACCTTGTGCCTGTGCAGAGTGTTGGAGGCTTGCTGGGCAAAGTCCACCCCACACCACAGTGTGTTGCCCCTGTGGAAACCCACCATTGTCAGGTTCACAGAGGTTTTGGGCTGTGGTGTCTCTATATGTGTGTGTGAAAGCCAGATGGTGTTTTGGAAGGAGGTTATTTTTCATTAACTTCTGTGCCTGACATAGACAGTAAATCTTTCACCCTGAGCCCTGCAGCGGCAATGCCATTTTGGCTCTCTCAGGTCTACTCTGGCAAAGAGATTAGCCAGCAGGTTGTACTTTCATGCACAGCCATAGAGCCAGGGCCCAGCCAAATGCAAGGATGTGTACACTGGTTGTAATGTCAGCGAGTCTGAACAAGCTTGTCTATCTGAAGGTTGTGCATTGGGCCCTTCTGCTGTTCCTTAAATCACGAGTGCAGGGGAAAAGGGTGTCAAGATCCCTGTCAGAGCTGTGCTGTCAGCTTTCAAATACCAGACTGAGGTTACTTTTTATTTTTCTTTTAGTTGACAAAATGACAGGTTAGACAGAGCCCTGTGAAGTAATGTGTTGAGTTTAGTGTGGTTTAGAAAGTCTGGGGTGATACAAACATACTGAGGCGGTCTTTGAGAAATACACCTCAAGTATGGATACATTGGCCTGCAGTACAGCATTTCTTTGCAAAATTCAGCTTCTTCTGATAATGTCACTGTAATTTATCCTAGTACTTTTAGGGAAAGCAGCCGCCTTGCTTCGTGATGCCAGTGGTTTAGGGCACAAGCTTGGGATGTGAGGTCAGCTGCATTTGATTCTCCTCTACACCCCAGACTTACCCCCAAGTTGGGGCAAGTTACTCTTTGCCTCAGCTCTCCACCTGCAAAACTCCGTGGCACTTCCCTGCCTCCTTGTGGTGTGGAGGATAGATCTGCTGGAGATCGAGAGAGACCACAGACTTGCTGGCCCTCACAGAACCTCTTGGATGAGGACCACAGTTGGTTTCAGCAGAGAGCCTCCAGCGGCACTTAGAGCCCAGCGGGCGGCTCCTGTGGTTGCCTCTGGGGGCGTGTGCCCCTACTTGCCGGGTGGATGTGGGCTCTGTTAGCGGCTGCAGGATGCTTTTGGTTTGGAGGGCAGGCTGGTGTGCAGCTACAGCAAAGGCCCTCTCTGAGTGTGACCCTCGGGGAGCCTGGCGTAGGTAGCAGCAGTGCAGCTGCAGCAAACTTCTGGCTTCAGCCGTGGTGGTACAGAGAGGCCATTGTAATCCTATGTGCTGCACAGTGTACATCTCAACAGGCAAAGTGGCTCCGGGGTTGGTTGTGTTTTTTATTTTCCCCCTCCTCCTCTCCATCCCTTCAAATCTACTTTATGAAGTTCCTCCCCTTAAATTGAAAATTTGGCCTTATCTTCAAAGAAGTCCTTTAGTGCCAAGCTTTTAAAGGTGGGGAGGAGACGAGAGCAAAAACATCACATCCATTAACAGCCCAGTTGCCAGAGAAAATGTTTTTTAAAACATAATCTGAAACGTTAGTGTTTGGGAGCCAAAGCCGAGATTGAATACAAGTATGGGCCTTGTCCCTAGAGAGTCACAGCGCTGGGAATATGCTGGCACAAAGACAGACCATGGAGCGAGGATTCTTGTGCATGCACGCACACAAATAGACAATTATTTGGAAGCCAATAGTCTTCTGGATGCTGAAGAAATTTAATCTAGTGCCTTCTGTCCCAAGTTGCTCCCTGAGCTCTAGCTGATATGGAGAGCATTCTCATTGCTCCAGCACTCCTCTGGATGGCAGTCCCCTCTGGAGCAGGAAGATTCCTGCTATTTTTTGGCCATGGGTGGTAAAGAGTTCTTCTAAAAAGCTTCTATTGAGCCTGCTGCTGTCAGTGAGAGAGTTCTTTGGGGTGCCTGAATGGTGATGGGCATATGATTATGTTTTATTTCTCCAGAAGAAAGCTGCTTCTTCAACAAACCAAGCACTGTCAGATTGAAGGGTTGGGTTTGAGTCTCAGTGTCAAGAGATGTTTTCAGAAACATGCAGGGTGGGATATTTCAAAAACACCTGGGCTGACTTCGATGATGTGGTGAAGAGTCAACAAGACTTGTGCATTGAGAGACCAGACAGCTCCCCTCCTCACTTTTCAGTACAGGGTCACACTTCGTGGGTTTGTGGGATGGTCCCCCTGTCACCAGTGTAGCAGCTGCTCAGATGAGTCCTGACCACCTACTCCTGCATGGAAGTGGACTCTGTTTCATAAGTGGCTATCAAGCATATCCTGGCTCGCAAGCAGCTGAAGTGCAGCTTCTAAGCCAGAGTCATCTGGGCAGAAAGAGAGCAAGATGGCCCAATTATCCATTTGTAATGGGGTTTGAATGGAGTGAGGAGCACCCCATTGCTAACTTCTTCTGGGCATGGCCAGCCAGACCACAGCAGAGCTGTGGGACCCTTGCACAGGGCTTGATACCTACTAGCTCTTGAGTCCCTGTGGGGACTTCCCTACCCCTCAGCTGGCCAAGCAGGGTACCAGGCTTGTAGCTGTCGGGCATTTCTGCAGCTGGAGGCTTGTAGGGTGAGACAAGCCTGTGGAGAAGCTGGTGCAGGAAGAGCTCCTCAGAGAGGCACACCAGCTGCTTTAGACGTGTCCATCATCGCCTTTCGTCAGTCTGACTTTGCCCTTGGGGTGTCTGGGACTGGCCTGAAGGGAAAAGATGTTTGCATTCCAGCAGATAAGGAGCTGAGCTCCTGGTTCCATGCCAGCCTGTGCCTGAATGCTGTAGAGAAAGAGTCCAGGGCCATGCAAAGACTGGTTGCCTTTGAGGACCTCACTGCTCTGGGTGCCTGAGGTGCTGTGTTGCAAGAGTAGTTCAGCTATTGTCACCTCAGCTCCAGATCCTGTCAGAAGTGTCTGCCTAGGCAGCAGAGAGGAAGAAAGTCTTGGGATCATGATCAATTATGCTGGATGACCATGCAGCCCATTAGTTTAATGGTGGATGCTGAGAAAGGGAGGTCAGTACCCAGGTACAGATCTGGAGCTGCTGGAACCTGGGTGTGTTTGCTGACCCTGCTCACCTCTTGGTAGGGAGATACGGAGCCAGTTTCAGGAAGCCTTAGGGAAGAATGATCTGGTTTACATGGCTACAGCAAGACAAGCCAGCCCTGTGTGTCACAGGACAGGCACCAGGCTATGCCTGCTCCCACTAGAGCTGGCTGTGCTTGCCTGGTACAAAATGTGCAGTATGGGCTGTGGGATCGTGCTGACGGCATCGGGAAGCCTGTGGTCTTTTGTGGAAGGAAGGGTCTGCCACTTAGATCATGTAGCAATTTAGGCAGGAACATAGTTGCTAAATATACAGTTGTCCTGTTTTCCTCACAATTGCCTGGACTGCAGATTTGGGGAGAAGGGAATAGGAGCACAAAGAGAACAGCATGAAGAGCAAGTGGCAGGCTGTGTTTACCATTGATGCCTGACCCTTTAATCTCCCTGGGGATAGTTTAGGACATCCCTAACCTCTGAGCCACTTGAAAGAACCACCTTTAAAAAAATTTCCCAAACTAGTGACCAAGCAAACAAGTGCAAATTTCATCAGCCACAAAAATGTGAGTATAACCCAGTTTTAGCAGAGCTTCAGCACTGAAGATAAGTACAGGTTTCTTGATTCTCTGGATGAAGGTCTGAGAAAGGCCTGCTATGCCATCCTCCCCCATCACTATATTCCAAAACCTAAATTATTATTTGTATTACAGTTGTGTCTACAAGTTTTAGCCAAGGCTGGGACACAGATATGATAGATACCATGTTAACTTGTAGTGGGAGACTGTTACTGCATCCCCATTCAAAACAGTGAGGCAAATGTGGAAGAGGAGATAAAAATAGAGCATGAAAAGGACACGTGTGCCTTGGAGTGACTTGGCAGGTCAGGACTGGAGCTAAGTGCAGATCCCCTGTTGCCTGATACTTAGTCTCCTGCTCCATCCTCCACCATGCCCTGCTCAGAAGAGGTCGAAGTTCAATGTCACTAAACCTTGACTGTCTTGAAGCTGAGAGTTGTCCATAGCAGAGTCTCATCTTCCTTAGCCCTCAGCTCACATCAGTGGCTACATGTGCTGCAGTGAGTGGTTTCCCAAAGGGGCACTAAGCCCTGCAGGTGGTGTTGGTAGCATCCTGCTGCTGTTCATGCCTTACACTGGGGCAGGCAGCAGGTCTTGCAGAGCTGGGGAGTTGCAGGTAGAGAGCACAAGCTTGTGGCTAAAGGGAAAGGAAAGGAGGCAGTTATGTCTTTGATTCTCTCCTGTCAGCCAGTTTTCAGTTGCGGCATCGTGCTTTGAAAGGTAGCTGGAAGAGGAGAGTAAGTGCCAGTGTAATAACACAGTGTTTTGCTTGCAGCATGCAATCGCAAGTAAAACAGTACCATTACATAAATGCTGTGTGCCTTCTTTCCACAGAGGGTCTGGGAATGTGCTTCTCCTGCTCTGGAGGCATTGCCTTTCAGTGCCCAAGCCAAGAATAAAGCTCTAACAGATGCTGCTAAGGCCAAGTCCATGGTTTGTATTGTGCCCAGGTGCAAGAGGAGATGTTCAGGTCAGCAAAGAGGTACCTTACACTGTAAGGAGGTACAGGAACAGCAGGGTTAGAAAGAGCTGCTCTTCCTGAGCACATTGAGCACATGTCTGGGGACATAGAGGGGTACCTGAATGCTAATCTGCCCCCTGCAGGCACAGGCAGCCTAGTAGGGAGCAGCTGTGTGGACACCAGTGGCAGGACATGAGAAAAACCTGGCTTGATGCAGTAACTGGGAATTGTCTCTCAAGGAGGATAGGATTGCTTCTGTGAAGCCTCGTCAGGTTCCTTTCCCCCTCCTTTCTTGTCTGACTTAGAACACTGTTTGGGGGAGCAGGTGGGGGTTCAGATGCATCCTCTTCTGATATCTATTTGCAAAAAGCTGTAGGCAGACTCTCTTGGGGGGCGCTGCTCATGGCCATGCCTTACTGCTGTCTGAGTAATAGCCTGAACTGCAGTCAGAGGCTTTTTGCTCAGAGGAATGCTTTGAAACATTGTTTTTAATGGCAGTGTGTTGCCAAGGGCTCTTTGTGTCCAAGTGAAGAGATGACTCTTTGCTCTGCACTGCAGGAAGGGGAGCCTATCTGTAGTAGGACTCCTCCATTTGGCAAGCCCTCTGCAAGCTAAATAATTGAATGACAGAAGAGATCTCAGCTGAGGTGTTTGTGCCCTTGCAGTTTCTTGCTGGTTCACTCAGTGCCTTGGGAGTGGAAGATGGTGGGAGGTGTCAGACAGCTGCACAGTTATGGCTTTCTCTTCTCTGTTGGTCCCAGCTCACTCTCTGTGCGTGAAAGTCTGCGAAGAGGCCCCAACATAGCTGCTGCCTTCACTGCTGTCCAGCTGAATTAGACAGGGCATGGGACGGAAAAGGCATTAAAAAATGGGTTTGTGCCACCCATCCCTCCTCATGCTTACTGAGAATAATCTCTTCCTCTCTCCCAGCATACAGCCCCCTTTCAGTTTTGCCTCAGACCTCGTAATTAGAAGGGAGAATAGGGTTGCAGCTGAGGCTTCTAGTGTCCCCCTGTTCCCTGCATGCGTGCTGCTTCCCAAAGGATGTGGGTGCTTCTGCCAGGTCCTTGCACCCCCTTTTCTCCCTGTTTTCAGCCTTTAATTTCCTCTCCTCTACCTGAGGTCCCTGTGCTGCCAGCAGCAGTTGCTTGGGCTGAGAAAGGCTTGTTGGGCCATATCCTGGGTGCTCCTGCCCTTACTTGTTTTGGGGAAGGCAGATAAGGAACAACTAGGGGTGGCTCCCCAGGCACCAGCCTGCTGCTGCAGAGATGCTCCCAGCCCTGCCAACCCGAGGCAAGTGCAGCTGCGTGTCAGAGCGGGCCTGGGGAGCCCTTGCCAGGGCACAGTGGCTGCCTGCAGACTCAGGCAAGGCTGCTGCCTCCCCACAGGTTATCCTGGAGAAACAGTGTCTTCGGAACGAGATCCGCGTCTCTTCTTCCCTTCTTCCCCCTCAGCTGGTGGATTGGGGCTTGAGGGTTCAAAGGCACCGTTTTCCAGTCCGCACCAGCGTTTCCGATCCCACGGCGTTTTGCAGGCTGGGAGGGTTTTGTGCTGGCCCGTCTCCTTACAGGCAGCCGGAGAGGCAGCGGACGCGGCGTGTGCTGAGGTGCCAGCATCTGCAAGGGGCATGTAGGAACCAGGCCAGAAAGGCTCAGCGAGCTGTTAATGAGCCACAGATGGTCAACTTTATCTTGGAGCCTGCAGATTTGGGCTTCTAGAGCTTTCTGCTGAAGAAATAAGTGAGTAAAAGCTGGTGGTAGGTAGGACTTGGGAAAGAAGACCCTAAAATAAAGATCCTTAGGCATATGTGGGGGACCTTGAGAGATCATCTCTGCTAGAGGCTCATCGTGTTGTTTCTGAAGGTCTCCTTAACTACTTGTAAGCTGCAAAAAAAAGACTGATTTTCCACAGAAGAATTTTGTAGTCAATAGGTAAGACCAGCAGAGGTTACAGAGGAAGATCTTTAGAGGCTTTGCTGGAGTACAGAGCCCCAAGGGCTGCGATGGATGTGTTCCCCTCTTGCACAGGGCAGGATGCTCCCAACAGATGTTTGTTATCAGCAAAGTAAAGCAGAGAAACAGAAAAACTTCAGCTGGCAAGAAAGGCAGAGGGAAGTTGTAATTGTTTCTCTGTTGGGCTTGCAGAGAGAATTCTTGAAGCTGCTTTCTGTCCCATTGTAGCATTTTATGCTTATATAGCTTATCCCTTTCCTGAGGAACTACCAAATCCTGCAGCACGTTGTGGATGTGACTATATGAGAATAGCTTGTGTAACCCATCCCAGGGCACAGTGTGCAAGCTGCACAACTGGATCTAAAATCATGGAGCAGCATTTTCACAAAACTGAGTGCTTTTCTTCCTGAAAGGGTTTATAGTATTTTCCAAGTTAAGAAACGGTCAATAATTTCCCTAATGGTAATTCTGAGATTGTATTTCCCTTAGATAGGTGTGTTTTCACAGTTGCTAGAGGGAGGGGAAAGACCTTATTCCTTCCTATTTCTAATGCTGCACTTGTAGTCTGTAGCAAGTGACAGTATTTAATGTAATTTGGAGGGTAGGTACTGCCTGAGCTGATCTACAGATGGCTTTGCACTGAACAGTGAAAGGTTTTTCTGGGGGTATTTAGTGCTGTGGGACAGTCACAGATTTCCCTTCTCAAAGAAAGCGCTGACAGTCCCTGTAAGCAGTTAGAGATAAATACCCTTTTGAGGCAGAGGATGGCTTTTGCAGAGCACCTAATAGTGGGTTCTTAAAGGAGTCTCTGTACAATAAAGGAATATAATACTCCTTATGTTCCTTTGCTGGACAGTAATACAAGGATTTTTGGAAAATCCAAAGAACTCTAGACTTTTTTTTCCTGGTAGACAAGCAAATGTCAAGGGTTTGCTGTGTCCTCTGAGAACACTGCTGGGGTGAGTCTTTGGAGAGGACAATCTGATCTTTTCTGTGAAACCTTTGCTAATACCTCTCAAGCAAAGGTGATTTCTGCATTGAAAAGGCTTTCTAAAATGATAAAGTGATTCACAACACAAAAGCTTCTTAGTCCTTTGCAACAGAAGATGAGGTAGAATCCTTCAGTTAGATTATTAGCATATTAGACATAGGTTTTAAAAAATGTGTTAGGCTGAGCAGAATACATTGACAGATTCAGAACAGATTGGAACCTCCTGTTGTCACCCCCAAAGCCCAGGAGCTGGTGTCAATGTTTATTCCTGGTCTCTTTACTGCTTACAGTTTTCTCCAAAAATGACTAAACATATAAAACAAGGATTGGGTTTGGGGTTTGAGGTTTCTTTTTTTTCCCTTCCCCTATTCTAGGCCAGACTCTGACCACAGTCATGTATTTGGGGTTTTTTTCCCCCTCCCTTACTTCCAAATGCAGTCACAAAACAATAGCCTGGAAAAAAAGTACTGGAAATTATTTGTTCATGAATTTATTTCCTTTTTTGGGCTACAGGGAATGGGTTAGCATTTGGATAAGGAGGCTGGGAGCTCCAAGCCATCTCTTTCAAGGTTGAAGAGGGTCTAAATAGGAACCATCCTGGTAAAATGAGAAGTACTGTGGAAAGGCAGCCTTTCTGGAGCAAGCATTTCCATTGCTCCATGTGCAGAGCCTCGTGCTTGGGGCACCTTTTCTCAGCTCAACTTTATTTGCTGTTTATGTAATAGCAGGGTCTTGTACAGACACTACTAAACAGGCTTTGTCTGCCACAGGCAGGCAGGGACCAATTGGAAGAGAAATGCTCCTCTGGTCTTGGGCTTCTTCAGAAGTGGGTGATTGTTTGCTTTCCTTAACAGTCTGCTAATAGGAGGTAGTGGGTGGTGTTGTCTTTCTTATTTATTTAATGTAGGATGTCATGACAGATGGTGATTTTGACTGTTGTCCACAGCTGTAGAAACTGATTGCTTTCTAAACCAAGCTAGCCATGGTGGAGGCATCAGAGCGGGATGGTCTGTGAAAGAGGAAAGCCTATCAGAGACATCAGATTCCCAGCTGAATGTGTTCTGTCATCTCTCTCCTGAGGAGCAGGGAAAAAAGTGTTTTGCAGAAAGGGTTAGCAGATACGTTTTTAGTGTCTGGATCTTTGGGTCTTGGGAGGTGACACCTCTGATTGCAAGGAAAATTATAAGCCACCAGGTGGGACAACAATGAATATGTGATTGCTGTGCTGGTCAGGAGGGTGGTTGTTAAAATACCAAACAGTACAGGCAGTGAAATCTTGATGTTTTATTGATGGTTTAATGGATTTGGACCTTATAGGAGAGAAAGCAGAAGCAAGTGGAGCTTATGCATACTGGAGAGAGAACATAATCTGATAAAGGCTAGACCATTCGGTAAAGTTTTCAGATCGCAGGAAATTTCCTCAAAGTATTTATTTATTTATGGCTTTGCTGAAAAATTTTCAACCAGCTGTGTTTAAAAATATAACAGTAATGAGATACTTAAAAAAGGAGTTAATCTCTCCCTCTCTTTGACATGCTGCAGAGCACCAGCTGTAGCACAAGCAAGCCCTGGGGAATCCAAGTGGCCTAGCGTGCAGCCTGCGAGCCGAAGTCACACCTTGGGAAACCCCAAACCCTGGAGGGAAGCACTGGCCTGTGGCAGGTCGTGGGGATGCTGGAGGATGACTTTATGGTCATCCTCCAGGGGCAGCAGGTTTATCCTACCTAACTCTTCCCAGTTCTCACAGACCCCAGCTACTTGTTCTCAGGGCAGCAAGACCTAGTTTTGTCTGAAATACTGGGAGGCCTTGAACTGTCTCTGACACCCCCGATGGGGAAATGCTGGAATGAGGCGAAGGGGAAACCAAGGGCTTTTGTACTGAGGGAACAAAAAACATGCTCAGTGTGTCCCTGGGTTCAGCTATTACAGACTACAAACCAGACTGGGTTTTTTGTTTTGCTTTTAAATGCTTCTTTAGCCAATGCAATTTTTTTAAATTTTTTTTTTTTGTCTGTCTCTTTGGGAGACAGAGCCAGTCTGAGACTCTTCATTTGGCCCATCCATCCTATCCACAAAGCATGCACAGGTCATCTTTTCCAGGCTCATTTCCTCTAGGATTCCCTATGGCTTTGCAATGGCCAAACCTTTGTGTTTGATATCAAAGGTGGAAAGGGCAGGCCAGCTGTGCTGTGTCCTCCAGTCCTGTACCAGCAGGGCTCAGTGCTGGGTGCAGAAACTCTGTGAGAGCTACAGCTGTGAGAGTGGTCAAAAATGTGTGTGGGGATTGGCAGAAATTGTCTCCTGTGATGATGATGGCATGGCACATGGTGGACTGGAAAGGCCAAGCATGTTACTTTTGGTCCCAGATGGAGGATTTTGTGGAGAAATCTTGTCTCCTCTGGGCCTGCTGGTTTCAGCTTCAAGATGCATATCACAACAGAAAAATCTCCTCTCCCCTGTTGCCTTTTTCTACTAGCGGTAGCTAATCAAAATTTGGTTTTAATGACTTCCCTCTACTCTCTCTGCTTCCTCTCCCCCTGCCCCACACATGCCGTTTTTATATTTTTTAATGCATTTCTTTTTGGCAGAAGTTGAAACGCAAGAAGCATTTGGACCAAGATGAAAACAGTGGAGGAGCATGTTGGGCAGTGCAGTGCTTTGTTCTGAGTTCAGGGAGAGAAGAGGGGGAAGCGAGGGGGGACAGGATGTCATTTCCCAGATGGGGACCCTGCCAAAGATGTTCTTGCTTCAGAAAGCAATGAGTGAATTTTGAGGCTGTACCAGGTTTAACCCTCTGTTGACCCACTTCCACCATCCAGGGAAACAGCAAAGGCCTGGACCAAAAGTGGGACAGTGTTGTGTTACGTGGCCCAGGTGGTGTGAATGGTCTCAAGCCAAAGTCTGCTGTTGTGACTAAATGCTGTCAGCGGTCTGAGGTGCTTGTTCTCCTGCTGGAAACCCTATCGTGTGGATGAGCAGTCTGCACTTGTTAATGAGTGAGGGTCCAACACTGGTGCGATTGCTGTTGGAAAAACAACATCAGCATGTTCCTTACAGGGGTTAGGACTGCTGTGCTGTCTTCCTGCCCTGCCAGAAGCACCTGATGCTGCTGAACTCTGCTTCAGCTGTTCCCATTGCAGAGCAGGGAGCCCTTTTGCTTTGTGATGCTTGGGAAACACCTTGTCCCGTGACCTGCACTGCTGGGACTGCAGCAGCAGCAAGCCCCATCCCCAGGTAGCTTGTGGTTGTGGTGGGGACCAGTGGCTGGTCATAGCACTGGTTCCTCCTCTCTGAGCCAGTTTTCCATGTGAGAAAATTGTGAGTTTGGAGGCTATGGGGGGTGGAAAACCTCTATAGGCATGTATTAACTGCCATATTTACAGCTCCTTGGGACTTAAATGTTGCATCACGTGTAGGCTGCTGATCTAACTCCCCAAGGGCTGTTCCACAGTAGCAAATTGAGGGTGAGGATACAGGAGGGAAGCAGAGAAGGGAAAGTTAGAGCAACTCTGCCTCTTCATTAATATCTCTTCCAGGTTATAAATACTTGGAGCACTTATGTCAGGACTCTAGAGGAGGTCATTCATCTGATGAAAAAAACCTCAAGGGTTTTTGTCTGTGGTACTGGACTGTTTCCTGGTATGGAGGTTCAGCCTTTAAAATCTGGATGGGGTTCTCCTGCAGAAGGCCACCCTCTTCCCTCAGAGTTGGAGTGCATCAATGCTGTATGCATAAAATGCATCAAGTCCCTTTTGTGTCAACTCAGAGTCACTATTCACCACAGCTAAACCTGCAAGCCTCTTTTTGTTTAGGACCAGCAGCCTCCCTGGCCCTTTGATCTCTCATAGTCCTTCTTCTCTAGCTAGGAGGATGACAGCTTTCCTAATCCCCCTGTGAACCTCCTGAACATAAACACAGTCTAGGTACAAAGGTGTCAGTAATTTTGGGCTGCAGAACCACAAACTTCCTCTTCCCAGCACCTTTGGCTGCAGCATGATAGTTTTTGATCACTTGTGCTGAATGCAGCTGGCTGCAAACATGCCAAGGGATGGTTACACCAACACTATGATGGCGACATCCAGGGCCAGTTGCTAACAGAGAAGTGATATATCCCATGCTGGCCTTGAAACATGCCCTGTATCTCTGACACTACTTTTAGACAGCCAAGAGAGGTCTGATATATAGGAAATTAGTATAATGCCACTCTGGTATCATCTGTTGGGATGAGGTGTAAAAGAATAGGGGCGTGTGGACAAAAGATGCATGTATAGGATTGTCTGTGATGGGTTTCAGCTTTATTTTTGACAAGTTCCATCTTGAATGCTTTCCCAAGGAGGTCAGCAGACCTGGTTGGAAATTCCATGTGCACATCTTACTGCACAGCATGTCTAAACTTGCGTACATTTCATCCATTTTCTTGGATCCCTTAAGTCATCCAGGTACCCTTTCCAGCAGTCTTGTGAAGCATGGGAGGGAAGCACTGAGCGATGGATAGGCACTTGGGTGGGAAGCAGAGACCAGTGTTTCCCCTCACTTGCCCAGTGCCACTGAGCACCCTTGGCTTCAGGGCTGGGATCAGCTGGCATGCCCTCAGATCCTCGGCCCTGGTCTCTGGCTCCTCATAAGCACAGTAAATACCACTGCAGGCTTTTAGGTAAAGTGGGACTAAAATGCACGGTACCAGTAGCTGTTGGGTATTGCTCGTTATCTTGGAGGGCTCTTTTCAACCTGGAGTTTGGCTTTATTTCACTTGCCCAGGTGGTTGCATGTGTGGTGCAGGAAGGTGTCCACTGAACCCATGCATTGCTGTACCCACACCTGCCCAGACCTGAAAATCCTATTCTGGATGAAAACATTTTGAAGGTGTGAATTGCTTATTGTTTGTCCATCCTGGTGGTGGGTCTTCCTACAGTAGTTCATTCCCTTGGCTTCAGTAATGCCTGCTGATGGGCTCAGTTGGCCTCTGACTGCTGATCATGGGGTGTTTGCAAATGGTGCCACATTGGCTCTGCTGCTTCTCCTTCTCTGTTTACTTAGTTCTTGGCAGCTGGATGTTTGAATGTTTGCTTGACAAACACTTTCCCTGCAGTCTCTGATTACAGAAAGTTTAGTCTGACAAACCCCAATGAATTATGCTGTTCTGTGTTGTCAATGGTATCTCTCTGTCTCCCTTAACCACAATATTTTGTGTGTGGTGCAAGTTCATATTTTCCCCTTGTTGCAATCAGCATGCCCCTCCCTGCTTGGTTCAGTTACCGAGGCAGTATCCCCAAGATGCTGACATCCGTATTTTACTAATCCAAAAATCCTGGGGCTAGCAGGAAGCAGTACAGATAATAACACTACATACCTGTCTAGCACCTTTCATCTGAGAATCTGAAATTGTCTGACTCATGTTCATCTCGTTACTGCTTGTACCAGCTGGAGTTTGCTGTTCCTGTTTTTGCAGCCTGGAAAGCTGAGACACAGGGTAGGGGTATGTTTTGTCCAGTAGAGGAGGCAATTCCAGAAATGTGGTGTCATAACCTCCAAGACTACGAGTTTCTATCCGTCTCTGTCTTGCTAATTTGCCTCCAAAAGTGAGAGAGATCAGAGTGAGATGGTTGGTTTTGAGCAATGCTTTATTTTCAGTCATCCATGGCTTTATTTGGTGTCTCAATAAATTCCACCTAAGAACAAAAAAAGCAATTGCAAGATTTCCAGGGTAAGGTACCTTCATTGGCTGTGATCGGGGGTCCATAACGTAGTTCTCAGAAAGAAATCTATCTCAGTACTGTCTTTTGTTGTCAGTTTGGTGGTTTGGAGCGATGCTGAGGGACAAGTGTTCACAGCTGGCCCGGGGAGGGTAAAGTTCTTACTGTGTCTCAGGGGTGGCAATGGGACTTCTGAAAACATGTCTGCAGGTGTCTGGGTGGTCAGGCTGGGCTGTTAATCCATCCAGCTGCTGGCCTGTTTTGGACAGGGTCCAAGACCAGGTAGGACACTGGTGCTTTTCTTACAGCCTCCAAACACAGCTGAGGACCTTCCAAGCAAACCTGGGTTGGTTTCTGGTTTTGGGTGGAAACCACAAGCAAACCACGTCAAATCGCTGGATTCTGCCCCAAACCAGGCAGAGTGCATACATTCCTGTTTCATTTTGCTGGGAGATGACTGGGAGAGGTGGGAGAGGGAGGAAAACCTGCATGGAGCCAGTGTTGATGTAAGGCCATAGGTGATCCATTCCTAAAGCCTTCCAGTGCCATTCCCATGGCTAGGCCAGACTGATGAGGGCAGAATAATAAATTATACCCAAGCTAACATCTCCTGGGAGCTTGGGTTTAAGAGGAGGGGTATATTGTCTGAAACCCTTCCAGAAAGGGACAGTTGGGAGGAGGATTAGTGAAAATGTGGATCTTCAACATATGTAATCTCAGCCGAGGTGATGGGGCAGTTGGGTCAGGGTTTCCTGTGCTGTGGGGCCCTGGAGCATAATGTGCATGGGAAACAGAAACCCTAAGAAAGAAAGAAAGGGGGAGAATTGCATGTCCTGGAGCTTAAAAGTGCATTTATTTTTCACGTGTTGCATCAGAACAGACTAGTTTTTGCCAAGGAGGAAGGGCAAGCACATGCACAAACAGTCCAGCTTGATAGGAAAGGGGTGGGGAAGTGTGATGCCAAATAGCTCAGGAAGTGTGGCTGTAAGACTGTCCTCCCCTCCACTTCCACGCAGGGCACAAGATCGATACCCACCCGTGCAGACCCTCAGCAGGCATGTGCCAGGGCTTTGTAACGGAGTCACGCTCCCCCCTTGATCCCAGGACACCCCTGGCTCCCCACTCCATCCCCCTTCTCACATTCCCTCTTCTCCCATGTGCTTTTATTCATTTTACAAACAGTGTATGCCAAATCCAACTTCACAGCTGGCTCTGCTCCACGTGTTTGTTTTCTATGCCTGCGCGGCGCTCGCCAGCTCCGCTTGCGCCACGGCTCAGAGGTGGAGGCGGCGGGGGGAGAGCAGGGCTGCTGGGGAGGGAAACGGGAGCAGGCTGCTGCTTGCCAAGCCCTTATTTGTTTAAAGCTTAAGCCTGTTTGAGAGAGCCTTTTTGGAGTGAGGGGTAAGTGGCAGGGGTGGGATGCGGGGGAATGGAGAAAGTAAACTGTGCGTCAAGGAAAGCAAACTTTACAGCTGGAATTGCTGCTGATGCTTGTTGTGTGAAAGGCCTGAGGAGGGGCCTTTGGCTCTGTGCTCGGGCTTTTAACGTGGGTTCAAGTGTGGATGGGCAGGGGTGACAAGTGGGGAGCCAGTGGCAGGTCTGTGCTGTGCCCAGTCGTCACGGGCGCTGCTGCTTGACGAGCCTGGCTGTGGCATTGCCAGTGTGTCCTAAGAGCTGGCTGGGGCACGGGCAGGTGAGGCTCCCTTCCCAGGTTCTGAGGCAGCAGCATTTTGCCATCCTTTTGTTAGGGATCATCCCCTTGTCACCAGAGAGAAACCATATGTCGGCCCTGCCCATCTGTCTGTGCAGGGCGACCTGAGGTCTTGCTTCATCTCCTGCCACGTTTGGCTCACTGTCCTCAAAGGGACCATCATTTTTGGAAAGGCGTGTTTATTGTTGTGATGATAAATGGGGCAAATCACATGCAAACACAACCTTTAAAAGAGCCTAAACAATGCAACCCTCTCCTCTTCATCTCTGAGAAGAGGGGAAGTCTTGTAACCCATCCTGAGACCCCGCTGCGAGTGTGTCCCCCATGATTTTTCACCTCGAGGTGGGCCCCATGGGGTTTTGGAGCAGCGTGGCAGCCGCTGATCATGGCACAAAGTAGGGCTCTGGCTCAGCCCATCTGGGTTCTGGCACCCAGTGCTATTCCCCACACCCCACCTTAGGCATTTGGCACCAGCCAGAGCGTTTTCTATGGACAGTCATTTCTGTCCTTTTGTTTGCTAGCCTTGAGCTTCCTCTTGTGTTTTTTGGAGTAGTGACATGTCTTCCAGGGGAAATTTGTCCCAGCAGAGAGTTCTAGAGGCTTTTGACCTGCTCCCATAATGAAAATTATTATTGTTAGTGAAAAGCAATTTAGTGACAGCTATGGAGAGTAAAAACGCCCATTTATTCCCAAATTTATGAAAGAAGAAAAATCCCCAACTTTTAAATACCGTCTTCAAAGGACAAGAAAAATGGGCTTGTGCTCTTTTGCATCCCAGCAACAAGTCATTGCTGAAAGGAGTGCAAACTAGAAGGCAGTTTCTCTTTATGGTGGTGATGGGGATGTCTCTAAAGCCAGCCATCTGGGGATTAAACTTTGTATTGACGTTACTGGCAAGTACTTTGTCCTGTGTCTTTTGTGTGCTCTTCTGGATTTTGATGTCAACTGTGTTAAACTAGCCTTGTGCTTGTTAATGCAGTTTCTGGGTCTGCTCCCATTGAAGTCATGGCAAAGATCAGGCTGATTTTGGTGGCAGTAGAATCAAGTCCTCTGTTATAATCCAGAGGATGTGTTGTTTTAGCAGGTATTTCTGCTGTGCCACTGGCTTATGTTTATGATAAGTTTGGTCAGTTTTTTACTGCAGCAGTTGTAGGCACCCTTGCTCTTCAAGTACATAGTGGAAGAAGGTTTAGAGCCTAGGAAAGCTACCTGGGTCTTTGCTCTGCTAATAGGAAAATTTTCCCCATAGCAGCTTCCCCCAAGGAAGGCTTAACAGTGTCTCTGGCCGTTTCTGTGGCCTTTTCTGGTTTGTGGTTTGTTTTTTTTTTCATTTGTGTATTTGTTTCACTCTATTACTGTTTCTAATTGGACATGGACAAAATTTTTCTATTGTTCCTAGACAAAGATGATTTGGATTTTTTTATTTATTTATTTTATTTTAGTTTGGAACTTAAAGGTAGGCTCATGTTTAAGCATATGAAGATGTGGGCTGCTCTTAAAAAGCATCCATAGCTGCTGTCTCTGGCTTGTGATCTGCACTATGAATAAGAGATTCTGAGTCTCAGTTTGCAAGTGGCCATAGCTGAGACACTGAAATGTGCTTGCTCCCTAAGCTCTCCTGCTGTGCTCCATGCAGATGCTGACTGGTGGGGTTCGCCCACCACTCCTCTGTGCTTTGGTTTATATTATACAGAGAGAGGAGTGTTTCAGCTGGTCGTTACCACCATGAATGGATGCTGGGATATTTATTGTCTGTCCTGTTGCATGCTTGACCCCATCACGTGACAGAAACAATAAAATGGAGATGGGTCTTTTCAGGGCAGCTCTGTGTCACACCTTTGCCATGATTTGTGGTTGTCCTTACCATTCTTGACCACTGGTCCGGCTGCAGAGAGGCCGTAGGGTGATGTTAGGTAGCCTAGGATTTGGGGTTTTAAGTGTTGCTGCCACATCAGAGGCAAAATGGTTGTTCTGGTCAACATCTTGATGTCCTGTGGTCAGAGAGTGAGAAGTGGCTGTGTGTGTTCCCCAAGAGCTGCTGGGGAAGTGATGTGGAGTGAAAACAGCTTTGGAGAAGAGCATCCTGCTCAGGAACCCCATGGGAAAATGCTGTTTCACTGGGACCAGTGAGCATACTGTGGAAGTATATCTGTTGATTAACCTTTTGTCTTAGAGTAGCAAGGACTTTCTAGTGGAGAACAGGAGTGGTCTTCCTTCTGTTCTCAGTAGGCCACATTTAAATTAAGTGGAAGAGGGTCAGCTGGGGAGAGAGAATTGCTTGAGAGGTGATAGTGTGAGGTGACAGCCCCTGCTTAGAGGAAAACAGGACAAGGGCTTGAGCCTGGATATGCACGTGGCAGGTGAGCTATGGCGTTGCCATGTCCTTGCCCTGAAGCAGTGGGGACAAATGCGACAAAGGAAATTGCCAAAATCCCAACTCTTCCATTTCTTCTTTCTTGACCCTCTCATCTAAATATAATTTTCCTGATTTTTATTTTCTGCCACCTGTAATGTACTTCCCTTTAGTATCTCTGCAGGCTTTTGCCTGGCATCACTTCCCTACATCTGCTGGGCCCGCCTTCTCTCTGACCTCTCCTTAACCCGTGAGGCAATTAGGCTCTCAACATCACATTTCAAGGTTTGGGGTTTTTTTGTTTGCAAAGGATGAGAAGGGAAAAACAAAAGCAGTGCCCTGAGTAATGTAAACTACCCACAGGCACATCTGTGCCTGTGTGATGACAGCTCCTGGTGGGAACTGCCCATGGTTCCCCTCCCTGCGCCCTCCTCCACTGCAGCTGCTGTCAAGGAGGGAACAACCTGAGGCCCGGCTCATGTTGATGTAGGATTTGGTGTAGTGGAGCCCAGACCAGAGCCAGCTGCATCAGCTGGTACTCACCACCCATCCTGTGGGTCCCACAGCAGCAGCTGGCAGCGGAGCCATCCCCTGGGCTTTTCTTGCCCAGATGCACACACTTACTTATTCCCAGCTCTCTGTTACATGCTTTTCCTCTTTGTCCAAGCAGTAAAAAGGTATAGACAGGTAAATTTTGTTAGTGCTTGTATCAAGCATCCTAAAGTAACTAACTCTTCTACCCAATGGTGTGAAGTCTAGAGGACATGGGATTGTTTTTCCTGTGTGTCTAGTACAGCATCTGCCTGCAGCTCTGACTGCGTTGACACTGATCTCCGGCTTTAGTTGTGATGGGAATGATAAAATGAGTATTGTTTTCTTATGGCAAGAGATAGAATGCTTCAGGCAAGTAATACAGTGCAGTAAATCCCTTGCTTCTAAGACTGAAGGTGTGTTTTCACATCACACTGATATCAGTGGGTGACCCCTTTCCTGCTGCCTCCTCTGAAATATTTCTTACCATGAAGATTCAGCATTGTCCCATAGCAAAGCCCCAGAAAAGCAAAACTTTGTTGCTGCACCATCAGCTGAGTTTGTAGCAGCTGTGGGGAAAACTGAAAACTCTCCAGAGCAGATAACTCATCCCAAGTGTGTGACTACATTGATGTGATTTTCAAGGGGATCCTGACCCTTTTTTCCTGACACCAGCCTTGGCAAGAGAGTAGGTTGCGCTGCACCTCCGTGGGGCCTTGATCCCGCATGACCTTGATAGCAGCAATTCTGCTGACTCTGATATCTGAAGATCAAGCCTCTGAATGCAAGACCTGCACCCTTCCATAAGTGCTGCAGATGTACACCCCTTTCAGGATGCCTCAGCTCTCTAAACTGACCTTAGCTGCGAGGAGGAGAGCCTCCAGGTGGATCAAAGATGAGAAGGATAGAGAGTGCAGAGGAGAAGCTGGTGTAAAACTGTGGCAGCTCTCCCAGTTTGGGAGTGCAGTTGGACTGAAAGGTTTTGATTGGAGAGGTAGCTGGTCCCAGCTACAGGGGCAGCCCCGGCAGCTGCTCCAGGGCCTCTTTCTCCCTGCACTCACTTGGGAGAAGGAGCCAGAGAGCAGCCAGTAGTTCCAGGCTTGTTGCAGCAACAACATCTGTTTCCTAGGTGCACTTTGTTTTTGAAGAGGCTGTGCAGCACGCTCCATCTGCGCCCTTCGCTTTTTTTTTTTTTTTTTTTTTTTTNTTTCTTTTTTTTCTTTTTTTTTTTTCCCCGCTTGTGCCGCGTTCGGCAGCAGACAAGGACGGAGGCTCCTGGGGGAGGCAGGCGCTTCTCGGGAGGACCCTGCGCCAGCTCCGTGCCAGCGCTGGCTGTCGGGCTTTTTGCACCCCGAGCAGTATTGTCAGCATCTTGACAGCTGGCCGGCTGCATGCTTATTAGTTACTACTTTCCTCTTGCCCTCCACCTCTCCTTCGCCTCCCTAACCACCTCCACCCTCTCCCTTCCCCCTTCCTACTCCTGCCCCATCGGCTGGCCAGCCCTTCGGGGAGCCCCCAGCCTCTCCAGATTAGAGCTCTCCAGGGACTTCGTCCTTTTGAAAGGGAGAAAGAAGAAAAAAAAAAAAAAAAAGAAAAAAAAAAAANNNAAGGGGGGGGAAAAGGAGGGAGGAAAAAAAATTAATAAAAAAAAAAAAAAAAAAAAAAAGAGAGAGAGAGAGAGAAAAGAAAGAGGGGGAACAGAAGAATGAAAACAGACCCAAGGGGCAATAGTCCCTCGAGCCATTTCACTGCATTACAATGAATATGGACTCTATTAAGCTCCGTTCTGCCTGTTAGTGTTTCCCAGGGCAACACAGCTCCCATATGGCAAGCATGCAGCAGATTAGGGTAGGCCTCCGGGCTTCATTGAGGGCCCGAGGCTTGACTGGCAGTTGAACCCCATCCTTCCCCCCCCCTCCTCACACTTGACACTGCCTGTGTTTATCTAAAGCAAAAAGGG
>VZTR01002286.1:14105-54452 GCA_013400775.1 Chaetops frenatus | reverse complement strand
AAGGGGGTGGGGGGGTGTAGCCCCTCATACATATTCAGGAGGGGTCTTGAATGGGCAGAGGAGAAATAAAGCAGATGGAATTCATGTTAAAGAACAGCCACAATCGCCCTCCAAAAACAAGGAGAGAAAAGCGGGCAGCCTTAAAGGAGCGTAGGGAGCAGCGTTTATCCAATNGGTTTTGGTTTTTTTTTTTTTTACGCTTTAGCCTTGTCTTTTCAAGGACTGGAGCTGCTTTCAGGGCAGACCAAGGGGCAGCAAAAGCCACTGTGCATACTCTGTTTTAGCACAGGGCTCCTCTCCTGGTAACTGTGGAAAAAAGGACGTGTATCCTGTGGGGCAAGGCCATCCTTGCATCCGTGGCCTGCCTGCACTAGGGCTGTGCCAGGCTGGCAGGTCCAGCCACCCTGGGACCACCGTGCCCCGGGCAGTGCCCAAGGTGAGCCACACTCTCTGCGGTGCCACCACCACGGTGACACTGGGGAGCCCGTGAGGGGTAGGAGGGTGGCATTTAGTTCTTCAAGCTTCACGCTTGCTGGCTGATGAAATGCCAACGTGAAGGGATTTGCTGGGGCTCAGCAAAGCCAGCCTGATCAATGCCAGCTGGAAAGTGGCGCTCCGTTCAGAGGAGCTGTTGGATGGAGAGGTGCCAGAAACTGCAGGCCTTGGGTCCTCAGGGATATGAGCAAAAGTCAGACAGGCTATGAGAAGGCTTTGCATCCTGTTGCTAATTCAAAGCCAGCATGCCCAGTCCTCTCCCTGGTGATGCTGCAGGCTGTTGTGAAAAGGAACTGCTCAGGGAAGTAGCTTCATCTCGAAGAAGACAAAAAAGTTACAAAGATGTTTGCATGTTTGGTTTGTTGCTGGTTTGGTTTGCATGGGCAGTTCTGTTCACGGAAAAGAGATGTTTTACCTGCAAATTTAGTTTATTTTTTGAAGAGGTGTCTATTGCTCAGGTCTTGCTTGGATTAAAACTCTGGTTCTTTTTTAGTGTCACTCAGTTGCAGTTTGTAGGCAAACTCACTGATCTATGGTGGTTGTACCATGCCAGGTTTTACTCTGGATATTTTCCTTCTAACTATGAGCATGAATTTATGCCAGCCTTTCTCTGTTGTGGCTTTTTGATGGACTCTCTGAGCTCACAAGCAGCCAGTCAGAGTGTCTTTTTTGCCTAATCACTTTAAAAAAGGGAGGAGGGGACCTCCTCATACGGTTAGTCAAGGGCTATGTTAAAAGAGTTAATGCATTCTGAAATCAGTAGCTCAGTGCTACAGAGGGAAAAACAGGCGAGCTTTTATCCATGTTTCCACACACACTGTGCTACCTCCTTGACTTCAAACGTGGTGGTGTAACATCGGGTTCTGCCTTTCTGCCCTCTCCTGATACCAGCCGCTTCCCACTTGGGATCCTGCCGCTCCCTGTGGCACCCGCACACCCATCCCCATCAGCTGCCCACGCTGTTACATGGGAGGGGGAGCTTCTGCCCTGCACCAACCTGTCCTTTTCCAAACCCTTTCAGAGAAAAGAGCTTAATTTAACAGTATGAAGTTAATACTTGGAAATGGGGACGGGTTGGGTAGAGTTAAATTTTGCCCTGTGGGATGTTACTGTTTGATGGGTTGGGGAGAAGCAGTTGGGGGTGCCGAGATTGCTGTCCATGCCCAGGAATCATGCAGGGACTTTGCAGCTGATCTGCTCAGGTATGTCACCTGGACAGTATTTTTGCAGCTAGAGAATTATACTGTTGTACAGTGGGATTTTTCAGAGGGGATGGGAAAAGAGTTGGGATCCAGGAACAGCTTGCTTGACGGGTTGGAGGTTCCAGTCAGAGCTTTTGATTTCCAGCCCTGCCTGACAATGTTTTACTGTATAACCTTGGGCCAGGTTGGCTTCCTCTTCTAGCCCTCAGATTCCTCAATTTGTAAAACAAAGGGGTACTGTTGCTCTTTTCTCTTGCACATTTTCAGTGGTTTTTGCTTCATGGGGGGGAAAAAAGTACTGTCTTGTGTTAAAAACTAATGATTACAAGTAAAATTGGCTCACGGTACTGTGTAAGACATGGCTCTTTCTGAAAAGCTAAGATCTCAATGTATGAAACAGAGAGCTGGGAGTATCATTGTCCCTACTTGACCCGCTGGAAACAGAGAGCAGCTGCAATGAATTCTCCAGAGTCAGCCAGGGTGTCCCCAGCTGGTAGCTGGACTGCAGTTGCTGCAGCCCTTCCCTCGGTGCAAAGCAGTCCCTGCCCCTTCCCACAGTTCATCCCTTGCAGGAAGAGGTGCCCAAGATCCCTCTGCCTGACACAACCCCGGGCCACTGTCATGTGGGTTTCCCCAGCTCCCGGTGTGCCTGTGCTTTCCCGCAGCCTGCCGGTGGAGCTGGGATGTGTGGTGCGGGGATGCTGCCCCGGAGCTGGGGCACAGGCTGGTTCCTATTTGGGACCCTTGTAAATTACAGGCAGTGTGGCAGTAACAAGGGCTGCCTGGCTGGCCCTTGTTAAGCAGGAGGGGGCTTGGGGCTGTAAGCAGCATTTCCTCAGTAAACCCTTCAGTTTCTAATCAGCAAACACCTCTCCTGCTGCCTGTGCTTAATTCAAATCTCTTTTTCCTTTCGAGCTTTGTCACCCCACCCCACCCCCACCCCCACCCCGCTCAGGCGTGGGCCTTTTTTCCCTTTTATGTCTTCACCTCTGGTTTTCCTTTCTCGCTCGGCTGCCTTTGCAGTGCCCTCCATCGCCGCGGCACAGCTGGGGCTGCAGGCAGGGGCCTCGCTGGGCTTAGGTGTGTGGTGGGAAGCCAAGGCGACAGATTTTACACCCCCACCACCCCTCCTTAGCTGATGAAGCTCTCGTTAATTTTGTTCTCTTAATGGCCCCTTCTTTGATTTACTGGGCTGTCAGAAAGGGACTTAGAGCTCCACCGACAGGAAATTGTTATTTTAACCTGTCAGGAAAGAATTTAAAATAAATAAATATATTGTTTGTTTGTTTATTTGTTTTCCCTCCATCTTGAAGCTCTTTAAATGACTTTAACTCTTTATTTTCCTAAATAGCAATTACGTAGGAGCTGTCACGACTGGTGGTGTTGGTGGATGCAGAAGTGTTGGCAACCAGGGGCAGCTCTCAAGGTACCTACCTTGGGAGGGGAGGCAGCAGAGCAGGACCCTGTCATGCAGCAGCCCTGCAGCCCCCGGTACAGCCCCTGCCCAGGAGCACCACCTCTGGGGAGTCAGCTGGAGTGCCTGGTGCCTCCTCCACTCCCCACCTCTGCCGCCTCTCGCACTGCAGTCCACTCTAGTGCTGCTGGCAGGGACATGAGGCAGATCGAAAGCTGCCTGATTAATAAAGTTCCTTGCTTTGCACTATTGCAGGCTGCTTAAGGGCATCATTTTCAAAAGAGGTCAGCTCCCATTTAGGCATCGAAATAAGTTGGTTGCCTATTCAGGAGAGCTCAGCATGTCAAGAACTGAATGCTTTTGAAAATCTGGCTTCAATTGTGGAAGCTGAGAATTTCAAAATCTGGCCCTGGATCCTAATAGTTCTTTTGGAATTGGTGTTTTCATTCATTTTCCTCATTATTTTTATGCTGGCCATTTACTTTTTGTACTTCACTCAGCTGTGAAAGAAATGGCCACATGTCCCTATTTAGAGCTCATACTCTTGCCTGGAGGTTTGGGGAGGTACCATACACTTGTTGAAACACACCTTCTCTCCTCATTCTCTGCTCAATGCTGTTCAATCTGCCTGGTGCCGTGGCCAAATTTTTTGAGCTCCCCTTTTTTTCTCCCCACCTATTGCTCTTCATCTTTTCACAGGCCTGGGGGCACCCAGTTCAGTCACGGCATCCATGTGCCTGGGTGGTCCTAGCTCACGAAGGGTCTCATGCACAGTTCTGCTCCTTTGGCTTTGCCCTTCTGGCCAGAGGCTCCGTGCGATGCAGAGCTGCAGGGAGGTCTGGTTGGGAACGTCTTTGCCTACCCCCTCCCTCAGACAGGGCTCCAGGGAGCAACTCCTTTCTGTCCAACATTTTTCCATCCTGCTGCCAAACCCATCCAGATAGGGGGAATGAGTCAGCTTTGCTCCGTAGGCTTCCAACACTGAGGAACCAGACAGTAAGTCCTACCCCAGAATGTTTCTTCTACATCAGTGAAAGGTTTTCCATCTTTCCATCCTAAGGCAGTAAACCTTAGGGTGTGAGGTGTTTTTAAGCCTGAACTAACTCAGTCTTTTCCAGATGAGTGTAATTATTGGGACCTTAACTTGTGCATCACCAGTGGTGTCAACACTGCATGTTCTGGTATGGACAGACCCAGGGCACTTTTACAGCCATCATCAGTGGTGACTTGCCATGGTGGCTGTGGCATAATGAAGGGTGCTTTGGTGGCTGTCTTACGTGGAGAAATAAACTTGAGCAACTCAGATGGGTCTCCAAGTCAAAACCTAAAGTATCTTGTATGACACCATGTGCTGGTTGGTGGGAGAAATGTTGAGACTCTTCTCAGGTGAGAAGAGTGAATACCAAGAAGGATGAGGTGTGTGGGAGGGAAGTTGCTGTCTTGTCTCTTTGGCACTGGAGGTTACCCACAGGGATTTTCACAAGTTATGGGGTGTAGCCTGCAGTAGCTTGTGAGGCTGTCAGAGGGACGGCCCGATTTGCAGAGATGCATGCAAGCCAGCCTTCTGAACTCTTGCTGTCACAATGTAGACCTCAGTGTGGCTGGCCATGGACATTGCCCTGTGCTGCAGTTCTGCACCTTTGCTGTCACCAAAGGCCAAGTAAAGTCATTTGAGAGTAGCTTGGTGATATTTCCCGAAATGCTGTGGTTCCTTGCTAGCAGTAATCAGCCTTGCCTTGAACAACCCACCACACATCTCAGGGGTAGTCTGTGTCAGATGTTATTTCAGGAGTTAGGAGGTTTAATTTTGGGGATTATGCTTGAAGAGACTTGTGCCCTCTTTTTGACTGAGATAGGTGTGGAGAGCACATGCTCAAGCAGGGGGTGGCTCAAGCAGTGACCTTGGTGGAAATAGGAACTACTGCCCTGCAGGGTCAGGTGCTCCTGAGGTGGTGATTGAGGCTAATGAGCTGATTGCTGCAGGAGGAGCAGGCAGTATAACTGCTGCTTGGGCTGGCTGCCATGGCTGCTTTGGGTTTGGTCTTGGGCTTCCTTCCTGTAGACATGCCAGAGGAGCAATTCTGCAGTGCCTTAGGACTTGCAGGTCATCTTAGTGCTGCAGCTGAATGGGGCTCCCTCAAAATCCTATAGCTGCATTATGAAGCCAGTAGAGGGAAATCTCCTCTTGACTTCAGCCTGTTGCCTTTGATTAAAGATGAATTCAGTCTGACATCTGAGGTGTCTCTTGGGGCAGCTACTGAAGTCTTTAATCCTCCTGACCTGGCTTGTCTGCTTTAGTGTTTGTTCATGAGTCTCCAGAGCAGCTGCTGCTGCAGTATGCAGCTCTTCACAGCAACCTGGGTTGTGACAGGTGGCCTTACATTTCCAGATTTTAGGGCTAGTTGATGCTGTCAAACATGAACCTGGTGGTTTGTGTAGACTTAAAATAGGTGGTGTGTTTGAGACAGAACAGTTAATCTGAAATATTTTGCTAGGTTGAGTCTCTTAGTTAGAATGGACTTGTACTGCTCATTTACTTTAGTGTTCAAAATAGAATATATTCTAGACATATCGAAGAAGTGGCAGCAACACTCAGTGGGTATCTTCAGTGACACTTTGTTGGAAATGTTGGTGCTTTGCCCTGGAAATTTCTTGGTGTGCATCACTGTCACTGTGCCAAGTATGAAATGGGGAAGGGGAGTGTGTGTGTGTGTATGTGTGTGTGTGCATGTGTACTGAGGGCTCTGGATGGGATGTCTTGGGCGACTCCCAGCCATGCCTGGGGGAGAAGCTGGAGAAGAGGAATGCTTGCATCAGCATCTGTAGCCTCCTCAGGCCTCTGGCTCGGTGAATCTGTGGCAGTTTAGGGATGTTGGTGGAGAAGCCAGGCAGGGCTGGAAAGCAGAGGGAAGCCTGAGGGTTTCATCCATCGTGTCTCTTGTCATCCACAGGAATCCACTGCCACACATCCACTGCATCCCCTGAGGCAGCTTATGGGACCCTTCCCTGGGCACCCCAGGTCACACTGCATGGGATGGCAATGACACGTGGAAGGAAGAGGCCCATGTCCCCCATCCCTTGCCTCGTGCTTGCGGCTGCCACCTGTTTTGCCAAACTGAGTGAGTGTCTTTTTTTACCCATTTTGGTTTGCCTTGATGCTGTTTAGCATAGCCATGCCTCAAGGACAAAGAGGTTTCCTCTCTCTGCTCTTCCCTGAGTAGCCTTGACCAAAGGTCTAGGTTCAAACCCTCCTCCAGAGGAGGAGATACATTTGGAATGGAACATTTCTCTCAGATAGTGCCAAGAAGAAATGGGGCTGATGTACATCTCCAGAAATTAGGGTGGGTGTGTGAGGAGTCAAGGGGATGGTGCAACACAAGGAGAGGCGATGGGGAATGCTAAATGTACAGCACTGCTGCTTTTTCCTCTGTCACTTTCTATTGCTGAGTTTCACAGAGCTTTCTTATTCCCATTTTTTCCCTCTGTGCAGGTGAATCTCTGCAGGTCACAGTGCAACCTGCTTCCATTGTCCAAAAACTTGGGGGCTCAGTCAGCCTGGGGTGTGTGGTGGATCCCCCCCGAGTGAACCTCACCTGGAGACTGAATGGGAAGGAGCTGGCTGGATCAGATGAGGTGCTGGGTATCCACGTGGAGCGAGAGAAGCTCGTCATCACGGCTCTCAACAACCGCACCGTGGGGCGATACCAGTGCATCGCTCGTGTGCCTGAAGGAGTCATTGCCAGTGTCCCTGCAGTGGTCACCTTAGCTAGTGAGTAGCTTTGGTTCTCTGCCAGCCCCTGCTTTGCTTGGGCCATCACTCACACATCTGGAGAGGCTCATCCATTCTTGCCTGTTCACACCGGCATCAAGGGATGACTCCTTTGGTGTAGGCCATTTTGTAGCATTTTTGATTGTGGACTGTCTGGCATGTTGTGGCCCAGTCTGACCCAAGCTGTTCTTCTCCTGCGTGGTAGGCTGCAGACCTGTCTTGCAGGAAGTAGTTTTTGCAAGACCAGGGAATACCTGAGCTATGGGGTTTGTGTGCGTGATTGGTTTCCTGACAGTCAGGCTGCCTCCTCTGTTTCCGGAGTTACTGATGGAGTTTACAAATAGTACCTGCTGGTGCTGATGGCCAGAGTGCTGCTGGGGCTGTTGCAGGACTGCTGCCAGGACAGGGTCGGAGTATGTTAAGGTTTACTGCCTTCCTGAGACACAACTCTGAGGGACTTTGCTCCTACCCTTGGGCTTACGTGCTCCTCACCACTGCCCTCTGGCACTGGGAGACGTGTGTGTGTGGCCAGAGGGGTCTTAGAGAGGCACAGAGGGGTCTGTACCTGGTTTTGGCCAGATGTTGGGTGTATTTGGCCAGAAAGTGCTGTATTTAGGTGCATCTGAGAAAGAGCAGTGGAGAGCCCCACCTTCTCAGAAGCCCACACAGTGTTTGGGGGAGCAAGCGTGTGCAGAGGAGGCTGCCATTGCCTCGCAGTGACAGTCCCTGAGCGTAGAAGGGGCTTCGTCTTTCCCAGCAAAAGGGAGTTTGGGGCTAAGTCTTAAGAAAATGAAGAAGTGAGGATGTTTGTGCAAAGTGGGGCCTGGCTTTGCTTTAAAGCCAAGAGCTATTGGCTTGTCACTGATACATTAATCAGGAGTGAAATGTTTAGGCCAGGCTGTATGAGAGGAGGAGGAGGCCAGGGAAAGCAAGGAGAGAGTTGCTGAACTCTGAGGCAGGATGGGAGGGGGCTGTCACGGGGCCGAATCTGTCGGGGGATTTGGCCTGAGCCCCATGCTGAGATTAAGTTTCGGAGAACACATTCCAGAGCAGAAAGGGGGCTGTGTGTGCTGGTGGCCTGATAGAGAGAAGGAGAGGAGGGGAGAGGTGGATGGGATTACCAAGGGCATGGTTTGCATTTAGGAGAGTAGAGTGTGCACAGCTCCTCAGCCTGATCAGTTCCTGCTTAGCTGATCCCCTTTTCTTTTTTTTTCTTTTTTTTTTTTACGTGCACCCCAACCCACCACCACCAGCTCTGTCTCCTGGGAAAAGTATGTGTGTTTGACCTATCTGTCTGCTTTGGTCTAGCACCAGTGGTGGATGCAAGACAGTTCCTAAAGCACCAGAAGGCCCCACCATGTCCTTCAGGCTATGGAAATATTTTCAAGGCTTAGGTTTATTTTGGAAGAGGACCTGGAGTCATTGGAAGAAGTGACTTGGTAGGTTTTGAGGAGTGTAGGTAACATTGTCTGGCCAGCTTTCAGGCTATTTCCTCTCCTTTCTTTTCACCTTCTTTGAAGGAAACCGTCTGGAGTGCCCCAGGCTGTGTGTGCCCAGTCCCCTGGGGCCTTGCTGTGTTTTGCTGACAGTCAGCAAGCAGATAACCATCACTGCAGTGCTGGCAGCCGCAGCATAGCCCTGGGTCTGGTACCTCCTCTCTCATCTGCAGCACAGTGACGCTGAGGCCATCTCTCTTCCCCCTGGCTGAGGAGCTGGTTGAAACTTGAGTGTAATTTCTCCAGCAGAGATAAAATAGCTGTTGTATATCTGAGAGGTGGAGCGAGGAGGGAAAAGGGAAAGATTTCATAAAGCGACAAAGGGAGCAGCACTTCAGGCATTACTTGGGCACCTTTGAGTCCAGTTAGAGCTGAGCTGGTGCTCCACACAACCTTGGCAGCCCATGGCATACCAGTGCAGGTCACTTCAGGTCACACCTGCTGATTACTGTTGGCCTGACCACGGTGCACAAGATCAGCCCTGCAGGCCCCAGGGCAGCACTGCAGTCCAGGACAGCTTGTATGGATAAAACAGGAGTATTCCTGGTTTTGCAGGCCAGGCCTCAAGCCTTCTTATGAATGACAGCTGCAAAGAAGAGAGAGATGTTTTCTGTGCCTGATTGTAGGTAACAAAGTCGTTATCCTGCCAGAAAGCCATGCCCCAGCCCCTCTCCTGGGCAGAGGTGCAGTATGTAAAAGGCATGGCTGCAGTGGGCTCTGGTGGGACCAAGTAATTCCGCCAGGGACTTGTACATGGTGCTTACGACTGGTTCTGTAAGAGCCAAAGGCTTGGAAGGACAAGAGCTCTTCGTGGAGCTCACAGGGGCAACTGTAGTGCAGGGCTGGAGCAAAGCTGATGAGCAGAGGTGGTGAGAGCTGTGTAACTCCCAGAACTCATCTGCATGCATGAAAAATCAGTGTAGCAAACATAGCAGCAAGCCTGACCTCAATAGACGTGACATTTGAAAACAAAACAGAAAAACAGATGAGGGGTGCAGCAAAGAAACTGTGCCCATTCCAGTGTCCCTGTGGCCAGGGGTGTGGGAGGGCAGGTACCTGTGTCCCAGGAATGCTGTGAGCAGGGGAGGCTCGTTGCCCTGTTCCCTCCACCGGTGCCGTGGGTGAGGTCACTCCTCGGCCTTGTGGCAGCACGTGTGGGAAGCTGGGCCTCAGCCTGTGGTGCCTGTGGGCAGTGACCCTGCACGGGGTCGGGCTGGGCATCCCCCAGGAATTTGCAGCTGCTTTCTGAAGACAGCCCCATTCATTTTCCTCCGCCCGGGCCTCTCTTCTGATACTCCCCAGAGGCAATGGCAAGAGAGAGGGAGGGAGGGAGGGAAGGAGATGGCTGCCTGTTGGAAAAGCATTTGCAGAGCAGGCACGGGGGTTCTGGCCCCAGGGGCAGAGGCAGTGTGAGGAGGGGAGAGAAGGAAAAACAGGTGGTATTTTGTGGGCCAGCAGAGCTGTGGCAGGAGGGCTGTGAGATGGGCCCAGGGTGGGGGAGTGGGGCTGAGGGTGGTGGGGGAGATGTGCTGGGCGGGGTGAGTAGACAGGAGTCTGTGGGGCTGTGCCTGTCTCGGCAGGGTGGGAGGAATCTGGTGGCGACAGCACCAGTGCCCAGGCTCCTGCGATGCTGGCTGGATGGGGAGTGAGAGCCATAGCCCTATGCTGCTCTCACAGCTGTGGGGGGGAATAGTGGAAGGTACCTGCCCCCAGCCTGGAGGACTGCATTGCTGCCTATTTGCCTTCTCAGGCTCCCTCCTTTCCCTCTTTCACCCTTCCCTACGGCAAGGAGAACTTTTACCTTTTGGGCCATCTTTGTTTACTATTGCTTCTTCTCTGAAGTTATTTATGGTCTTCCATTCATTTAATCGGGTCTGTCTGGCCTGCTGTGTTGCTTGGCCCTCAGCCCTGGGATTCAGCTGGTTTCCCTCCCCAGTGACAGCAGCACAGTTGGCTGCAGGGCTGACCCTCCCCGCACCCCGGCTCGCCCCATCGCGCCTCGGAGCTGGCTGCAGATGGACACAAGCAGTGGCCTTTGGTTACACTCCCTCCTAAACAAAAAAAAAAAAAAAAAAGGGAAAAAATAGAGGGGAAAAAAAGCCGTTATCCCAGCATGGCTGGGATTGGCAGTGCTCAGTCTGTCTGTCTGCAGCACCTCCCGGACAATGGCTGGTAGATGAGGACTTGCTTCACTGTGGTCAGGCAAGTCTTTTAAGGACAAGAACATGGGCTGGCACGCTGGCTGCTGCCATATGAGAAGGAAAACCCAGCCAGTGAGAGGGGATGTGGTTTCTCCCAGCTGCAGTGGATGTTGGACTCTGGTGCAAATTGCATGTTAGATGTGGGGCCTGGCTGCTGCTGGCTGGGCAGCTGAAGGGGCAAGTGCTGCATATCCCCCTGGCATGGACCTTCTCCTCCACCCCTCGCTGCTGAGGGAGGACATGCATGGTCCCCCCACAACTCAGGGGCAGCTTGTTTGAAACCCCCAGGACAAAGCTGCTTGTCCCAGCTTGGCACTGCACCCTTGTTTTGCTGTGCTGGGGCCAAATGCAACAGGATGTGTGTGGGGGAGCTTGTCCCATGCACAGAGGGGGACAGGGGTGACCGTGACCACCCCTCACCACCTCTGGCTGACCCATCAGTGCTAAAGGATGGCTGTACATGCCCACACCAGTGGCGAGCAGGGCAGTTTGAGATCGCCCGTGGCCAAAATCCACTGGCAAATAATCCAGTCTTGTTCTCTGTGGGGAAGCAGGAATTTAGGGTAGTAGTTTGGCAGGAAGCTTGTACACTTGGCATATGAGAAAGTAGTTTGTCCCAGTTCTGCTGTTTTTCCCCTTTCCCCTGCCAGTTTCACTCTGCTTCTCCAGAGGCACCTTGTTCTTGCTTCCCCTGCCACCCCAGGATCCCTTTCCTCTGTTCTTACCCCCTCTGTCCACATTTTCACCCCTCATCCGTCACTTCTGGGCTGAGGGGAAGCCAGGAAGAGGTGCAGGTCCTGCTCCTTACTGTGGGGCTGCAACACACCACAGCTGTGAGATGTGGGCTGAACCATCACCTGGGGGGATGCATGTGAGAGGTTCCCCTGTCTGCCCAGCCTACAGTCATCCTGGCAGGTGCTATGGCACAGGATCATCATTTTCCATCTTCAAGATGCCTCTGCTATGCCAGAACCTCGGGTCTGCTCTTTTTCCAGGCTCCTGGGCCCCTTCTTCTCTTCAGGGTGTGTGTGCGTGTACACGTGCTTGTGTAAGTGTGTGTGTGCAGATCCCTGCCAGCATTGCTGGAGCCTATGCCTTGGCTCCAAAATCTTAATTTGGCTGTGATGAATCCAGACCACCAAGGAGCACATTAATTTTCCTGGTGCTCATTTATATTTTGTTGATCGGAGAAACATGCGCGATGTGGGCAGGCAGACACTGGGCTTTCGCCACTTCTCCACCTCTTTCCATTTCTGTGGCTCTTGCTATTTTATTCCTTGATCAAATATAAAAAGGCAAAGAGGAGAAAACATCCATCATCCTTTCCCTCCCCAGCAGTAACTTTCATTGGAGGAGGAGCGTGAGGTGCTGCCAGCTTTTCACAAGTTAAGAGTTAACTTTCATCTGGCTTTAATATCCAGTGGAAACATGGCTCCCCTCCTCAGCTTGTCTTAAAGGATTAATCACATTTCTGAAGTTCACCCCTATTCCTTCTTTTTTATTATTTTTTTAAATTGAACAATGCCAAGAAATTCCAGAAGTATTAAGCATGTTCATTGCAAATCATTTTTATGACATTGCAAAACCTCCCCTTTTCTTTTCAACCTCCTCCCCTTCCCTCAGATCTGGGCCTGGGACTGCTGGCTCCCCCAGCAGCCGCCCGACAGCCCCTCCGCACCGCACTCGGGGAGGCTTTCTCCACGCCTTGCCAAGAGAGCTGGTTTTTATTTAAACTCCATAAAGGATCTTGCTTTAATCAGAAAGTCTGCTTGAGAAATTTCATGTCACTTTTCCATGACTGTGGGTGGGAGAAGCTTGGAGCCAGAGTTGTCTTTCGCTGTTGGAGCGCTGCTGCATTTCCCAGAGAACAAACCCCACAGCATTTTTCTGCTGGCTGGGGCTGCCAAGGGAGGCTGCCTGCCGCCCACCCGCCGCCAGCCCTCCTGCTGCCCCCTGGCTCCCCAAACTGCCCAAGGTCGCGGGTGCCACGTCCTGGGATGGGTTTCTAGGGGCCAGGGAGCTGTCGACAGCACGTGGCTGTGCCGTGGCTGCAGATGCACCACTGCCTTAGAGTGGGGTTTTGCAAAGAAGTGTGGTCTCACCCAGATTTAGTAGCATGCTGCTCAGGAGATCTGTTAGCCCTGGGTCCTGGGAAGAGGCACCAACCAGAGCCTTGATGTGACAGCGTGACCTCTCACCTGTGACAACAACCAACTGTGGGATGTACTGTTGTCATTAATAGTCGCCTGGGCTGGTGTACAGCATTGTAAAAATGTATCCGAGGGACTTTTTTCCTGGCACAAAACCCAGAGCACAGGCCGTCTGAGACAAATTTCAAGCTTGTAGTGCCTCAGCAAGATTTGCCATCACGCCCAGAGAGAATGGAAACCGGTTTTCTCTTCGGAAAGTTTGGTGGGGCCTGGTTGGCCTGCTCCCAGCCCTGCCAGATCTGTGGGGTTTTGCTGCAGTCCTCTCCTCCTGCTTTAAAAAAGTAGGGAAAAGAAAATAAAAAGTCATGTACCCCTTCCTCTTGGTTCCTGTGCTTCCAGTCCTGCTGCCCACATCAGCCTGGCTAGGGTGGGAACTCCCATCACAGCCTGGCAGGGGGATGTGGTAGGACATGGTTTTCATGGCTGCTTTAGGGAAGGAGAAGCTGTGCCATGTACAGGAGAGCTGGTTTTCCTTGCAAGTCCCTATTCTTTTAACTGGAGCGTGGGCACTGCTTGGGTACACGTGAAGCGTCATGGTTAACCAACTTTCAGCTGTGAGATATTTGATGGGAGCAAGAGTGCCCAGAGCAGAGACGCTGATTCTCAGGTGCTGGAGAATCTCAGGGAACATCACACACTTCCTCCCACCTGGCACCCCTGAAGTAGGCTGGGCTCCCTGAGTTACGACTACAAAGTCAGCTTCTCAGTAGCAGGACAGCAGGCGTGTGTGAAATAGCAGGCGGCAGAAGGAGCATTTTTGGCCACTTGTTAGTGTTGCAGTAAGTTGATTTACTTTTTACTTTCAGGCCAGGATTTCTCACACCCAGTTTCTCAGCCCTGGAGCAGGTGTTTTCTCCAGAAGCTGTGTTATAAGCTACTCATTTTGTAGGAAGAAGGAGGAGAAAAAAAAAACTGTGAAAGTGGGCCAGTTTCCCTAGCTGCTGGGGCTGGAGCTGTCCTTTGCCAGCACCACAGTGAAACAGCCCTGATTCCATGGAGAGAGGATGAGCTGACACTGAGATGTTTAACCAGCCACTGAGATGCCTTGTCTTCTGCTCTCTTTGCAGATCTCAAAGATTTCAAGTTTGATGGCCAGCATGTGATTGAGGTGGATGAAGGGAACACAGCTGTGATTGCCTGCGACCTGCCTGAAAGTCACCCCAAGGCTCAGGTCCGCTACAGTGTGAAGCAGGAGTGGCTGGAGGCCTCCCGAGGTCAGTGCACAGGCGTCTGTGCCAACAGGTTCCATCACAGGACCCTCAGTTTCACCCTTCCTTACCAGCACTAGGTGTCTCTACCTACTGCCTCCTTGTCCCTTTACCACCTGTCTGAGCACAAGTCAGTTTAGGGTCCCTGGAATGGTGTCCCTAATGTCCATGCTGCCTGGGACATCGTGTTGGATTTTTTTCTTTCCCCCTTGTCCACCTTTTTTTCAGGACACTGCATGTCTTCCAGGAGGCTGGACAGCAGCCTATTTTTTGACCATGTGCCACCTTCTCTTCTCTCTCTACAGACAATTACCTTATTATGCCATCTGGGAACCTTCAGATCGTTAATGCCAGCCAGGAGGATGAGGGGACTTATAAATGTGCTGCCTACAACCCCGTGACACAGGAGGTGAAAACTTCGGTCTCCAGTGAGAGGCTCCGTGTGAGACGTAAGCCACTCTTCCTTCACTGCACATCTCCAGCTCTGGGAGCATGGACCAGTGCTATTGCAGCTGGTTTTCTGTGTGAACCATTATCAGTTGCTGAGAAAACTCCTTTCCAGCAGCAGAAGGCCCCAATGTCTGCTCCTGGAGTATGTGTATGCACCCTGAGATTGCTGTGCTTCCTTACGATTTGTTCTTGGTGGTGGGCAAGCAAAGGCCCTTAGTCCTTTGACACGGTGGCTTTGCTGTGTGCACAGAACCCTTACAGAATGTCCCTCTTGTCCTGCATTGCCATTTACCTGCCCCAGCACAGGGAAACAGTGAGCCCTACCAATAACCCTCCCTATTCCCAGCACAGGGTGCTTTTCCACCAGCCACCTTCCTTCCCAACCACCTCCTTCCTCCGTGTCTCCTCCCCAGGCTCCACAGCAGAGGCAGCCCGGATAATCTACCCTCCCGAGGCTCAGACCATCATTGTCACCAAGGGCCAGAGCCTCATTCTGGAATGCGTGGCCAGCGGGATCCCCCCGCCGCGGGTCACCTGGGCCAAGGATGGCTCCGGCGTCTCCGCCTACAACAAGACACGGTTCCTGCTCAGCAACCTCCTGATCGACCCCACGAGCGAGGAGGACTCGGGCACCTACAGCTGCACGGCTGACAATGGCGTTGGGGAGGCCGGGGCCGCCTTCATCTTCTACAACGTGCAGGTGTTTGGTGAGTGCTGCTGGAGCCATTGTTTCAGGAAGGGCTTGGACTCTCATCACTGCTTTTAGGGGAAAATATTAGCACTGATGCACTCTTCCTCTCCCTGCACAATGTAATGGAAACCCCTGCTTGTGGTTCCAGTTTCCAGGAGACCAGACTAATTCTTTCTTGAGGCTAGTAGTTCCTCCTTCTTGGCTCCCACCATGGGCTGGAAATGATGGATCCTCCCTTCCTCTGCAGAAGCTCTTCTGTCATTTGTGGCACTGCTTTTGTTCTAATACTTTTTAGTGGAAGTGTGGTTGCTTTTTAGACATATTTGACATTGGCTTAAGGAAGACATTGGTCTTGATTTTGTTCTCTTTTGTAGGGAAGCTCTCTGTGGAGTGGAAAATGTAAGGGACACTACACCTTGGATATTTCTGCCACACATACTTCCCATTCTCACAATTGTTAGGGAGGCTAAGCCCATGCTTCACGGATTGCATTTCATCAGGTGCCGGTGTGTTGCTGTAGCACAAGCACAATCTTTGCAGATTAGCATTTCAGCTCAGAAAAATGGGACTTGTAGATGTCTGATGTCATGTGAGAGGGCAGATGGCCTGGGGCTACCTCCCTTTGCAGTTTATGTGAATGCTGAAGGGAGCAGGCATTGAAGCAGACCCGTGTGGGCTCACACAAACGGAGTGGGACTTTAGGGTAGGAAATGATCCATCACTCTGCTCTCATCCCTGCCAGTGAGGAAAGCACAAAGCCGCTACCATGCCATTGTCCCAGCCTAGTGGCATCAGCAGTCTGTGTTTTTTCCTCACGCAGAGCCCCCGGAGGTCACCATGGAGCTGTCCCAGCAGATCATTCCCTGGGGCCAGAGCGCCAAGTTCACGTGCGAGGTGCGAGGGAACCCGCAGCCCTCGGTGATGTGGCTGCGCAACGCGGTGCCACTGTCGGGCAGCCAGCGGCTGCGGCTGTCGCGCCGGGCGCTGCGGCTGCTCAGCGTGGGGCCCGAGGACGAGGGCATCTACCAGTGCATGGCCGAGAACGAGGTGGGCAGTGCCCAAGCCATGGTGCAGCTGAGGACAGCCCGCCCGGGTAAGCCCCTCTCTCCACACTCGTGGCCGCTCAGTCACAGCCTGACACACAGGACAAGGGCAGGGGGAGCAGGGCAAGAAAGTTGGTGTGTTGCTCCTGCTTCCTGTTTAACTCATGCTGCAAGTGCTGTTCTGCCTGGGGTCTCCATAGCTCTCTGTGGGAGCACAGGACACCAGTTTTGCTTCTAAGGGCAGGGCAATGTGTGCACATTTGGGCCATCTCTACGCAAGAGACACAGGACATCTGGGTGTAGTGCCTCACCCCATGGCTTAGCTCTGCCTATGAGCTTGCACTGAGCAAGAACCTAAAAACTGAATTCAGGTACCACCTGATTCCTTGGACCCTGTTGAACTTAGGCAGGATAAGAGAGACTTCAGAGAGACAGGGAACCCTGTGGTTTATAGCAGGGGAAGGAGGGATTGTTGCCAGCACTTTTTTGAGTGGGACAACAGGCAGCACCGTACAACGGGCTCACAGCTCTGCTTTCACCGCTGGGATGGGTGTTTACCCTGCTGTGACACCTGTCTTCCAGGAGCTCCAGTCAGCCCTGGCCGAGATGCCCAGCTGGACTCGGCTCAGCCTCCAACACCACCTCCCAGGGACAGTGCCTTAAAGCTGCCCTTGGATAAAGCTGGACTGACAAAGCCTGGAACAACCCCTCTAGCAGTATCTCCACAGTGTGCAGCCAACAAGGAGCTGGTGACTCCAGCCGAAGCCCCCATCATCCTCAGTTCTCCACGGACATCCAAGACAGACAGCTACGACCTGGTGTGGAGACCCCGGCCGGACAGCAGAGCCCCCATCCTCTATTACGTGGTGAAGCATCGCAAGGTATCACTGTTGTGCCCTGCTCCCATCTTCCCTCTGCGCCATTCCATGGGTGGGCTGTGGCCTCACCGTGTGTTTCAGGCCTCATGAGCAGGTGCACTGGGGCAGGGGCACCCATGGCTCACTGGTGGCGCTGGTTAGCGGGATTCCTGAGCTGCAGCCTCAGCCTGTTGAGGTGTGATGAGTACAAGCTGCGACAGGAGGTTTGCTGAGCTGACCAAGAGGAGACCAGTGGCAGCACCTGTCTGCCTAAGTATGCAGAAGGCACATGCACACTTCTCCAGTAGCTTCCACTTCCAGTTCCCAGTTGTGTGCTTGCATAAGTAGGAAGTCCTGAGGGCAGATTGCACAGTGACTTTCTCTGGAATGCTTTTGTCTTGGCACAAGCCACGGGGATACCTCTGCCTTGAACAGCCTGGGCTGCAGGGCACAGAGCAGCAGCCTCTCTGCTGCATGTGCCTGCCCTGCTCAGCAAAGTGCTCATGCTCAGTGAGTGTGAGGAGCCAGCGGAGAGCTGTCATAGCCATGCTAAATCCTCTGGGAGGGTCCTTATGAACCGGTTTTATTCTGGAAGCTGGAAGGCAGTGCAGTGTTGAGTACCTCTCTTGCAGGTGGCACAGTGTGAGCACATGGTGCACGGCCAAGCCCTGCTGGGGCCCAAGGACTCCTCCCTCTGGGGTACTTCACAGCACCACGGGCACAGTGCAGGCACAGCTGTAGCCCAGCAGTTTCTTTAAATGGCAAAGCCTTGTTGAGGGAAAAATTCTGCTTTTGAGGTCTAAAGTATCTCTTTGAATTTTGCTGGGGATAAGGGGAAAAAAAGGGCTTGAATTTATTTGTCTGCTGCTTTTCTTTCGTTTGGGTAGGCAGGGAGTTGCAGTAGAGAGGCACGTTTTGCCTCAAACCCCAGAGGGTTTGAGTATATTCCAAAAACATGCTAGATCGCATGTTTGGGATTCCCAGCCACTGCAAGGCACCATTTTCAAGTACATGTGAGTATATATATATCTATTTTCCTGGAATTGTGTGCTTTTGTGAAAATACAGTGTAATAGAAGACTGTTACAATCCTTGATTTCTTTTTAAACAAAACTGAAGATGAGGATTTCAGCTAACCATCTCTTTAAAGAGCCCTTTAAAACAAAGGCAGAAGATGCCAGCACAGGAACACAATAGGGCAAGCTTAAATAAAAAACAAAGATGCCAAAAGCATCCCCAGACTACTGGCTCTGGTTGTCTGCCAAGAAGAGATTTATTCCCCAGTGGTCTATCATGTAACTACCAATTCTGCTTGCAATCCTGACTTGCAGCCTTGGAGTTTGTCCATATTTGATTTGTTTTTCAGAGCTTCACCTGGAAGGGGCCGTGGGGCAGTAAAGGTCACCATGGGTCACTGCAGTTTGCAGTAATATGTTTTCAGTGTAGTCCAAATTCTCAGCTGGAGACTCTTTCTTGGGATGCTTAAGGATTGTGTGGAAAGGAATTAGTCCCAATAACCCTTAAACTTGTTTAGAAAGAGTCTCTTTCTATCCAAGATCCCTAGGATCAAGTTATATAATGATCTGGTTTTGACATTTCTGACTGGAAAAGCATGTGTGTGGAGAGGGAAGGAATCAATTCAGCAACAAAAGAAAAGGCTCTTTGTGTAGAAGATGGCTGTAAGGAAAGTTAGACCTACTGACAGGAGACCTACATTTATACTGGGCAAGGTTCTGCTTCTTCTCTAGAAAATATCTGTGAATGTCTCTTTTTACACTGTTTCTACACTGTCCCTAAACTCTCAGCAGCCTGCAAGCAATCAAATGCCATGCAGCCCTTATTTTTGTTTCTTAAGAATTTCTCTTTTCCTTTCCTGGATATTAGCAGCTTTTAGGGCTCCCCTCCCTGGCCTCACAACTTTGCAGGCTCAGGAATAAAAATAAAACAAGGCAGGCATTAATCAGTCAGTGTCAAACGCTTGGAGAAGATGAATGATACAGCAGAGTCTTGGCATTTCCGTTCTGTTGCATTGCCTGCATTACTAATGCTCCTTTCGGCACCGGGTCACTTCAGTGTCCTGCCTGTTTGCCTGCAAAAATATTATCTTTGCAGCTGGGGAGAAGGAGGAAGGTCCCACCTTCCCTCCCCCTCTGCATGAGGCATCAGGGTATCCCCAAAAAACAAACTGTGTTTCCAAGCTTTCCTAGGGCTGTGGCCATACACAGTCTCTTCCCTGCAGAAACCTTTGCTCCAGCATTATGATTCTTCAATTCAGTCCCAAAGTGCCAGGGGTGAGGCTGGATAAAACTCGGTAGAACAAAGTTGTGTCTGGGTACCTCATCCCATGGAAATGGCCAGCATGTAAATGAGCAGCTCAGCAGCTGGGTTGCAGGAGAGCAGCTAAAGCAGCTCAGTCCTGTGGCTAATGCTGCGTTTTGTGGGGCACGCCCACTCTGGAGATTTACACACATTGAGGGGTGGTGGTATCAGAGGACAGAACGGGACTGACTGAACCCTGGGGTCAAGAAAACACTCTGGGGTTCGGATAAGTTGTCCTGCTTATACCTGAATTGCTTTGCAAAATCAGGCTGGAAATATCTCCCTCCTTTGCAGAGAGGGAAGGGAAGGTAGATGTGCTTGGTACACAACTTACTAATAAAGTTTCTGAGCTCAGTGCCTGCAAGAAGCCCAGCTCTGCAATGCCTGCATTGGTCTCTCAGCAGGTCACCAACTCCTCGGACAGCTGGGCAGTGAGGGATGTCCCAGCCTCGCAGCACCGCCTGACCCTCACCAGGCTGGACCCTGGGAGCCTCTACGAGGTGGAGATGGCTGCTCACAACTGTGCCGGCGAGGGACAGACAGCCATGGTGACCTTCCGCACTGGTAAAGGGCAAACCTTTGCTCTGAGTCAGGGGAGGGCCCCCCTGAAACATCTTGTCCCAGCCCTGAGGCACAAGGCACCAGCCTGAGGACAATGGGAGTGCTTCTGCTCTGGAAACCCATCTGCCTTCAGCTTAGAGATACTGTCAGGAGGATAGGATGGGGAAAATTCCAACCCATCTTCCGTGTGGGTTGGAATAAGTCCCTTATTCCCTCTTGGTGTCTCTGTTGAGCACCTGCAGAACTGTAGAAAATGGGTCTAGCATAAATGTCAAGAGGTTGTTTAATCCATCCTCTGCCTGGAGACACGGTCACCCTGGAGAGGTTTCCCAACAGGTGTTTAGCTTACCTGTCTTTAAAAGCTTCTCCTGCACTGAAGGAAACTCCAGGCCTTCTCAAGCAGTCTGCTGGGTGCTGAGCTGTCTTTGCGAAGAAAAGGATGTTCCATATGTTTACACTAAGTGCCCCTGTCCCCTGATTGTTTTTCATGTCTTCAGAAAGTGTGGGGAATGGCATTCCTTTTATAGCAACCTTCTTCATGGTGGTGAGCTTGCTCACATCTGCCCCCAGGCTCCTGTCTTGTGCTCATTACTACCTTCTCAGGCAGAAATCTATCAAGATTTCAAGAAAACAAATTAAAAGTTGTAGAAAATTAAGTATGAGGGGAATCTATTAACAAATCTGCCCCTTTAGCTTTAGTTTCTGCCAGCAGGCTGAGTGCTTTGAGCCCCTAGGACTGTTAGAGTCCAGGAAGTACTTACCTCCACATCCTGTCTGGGAATATTTGCTTTCTTCATCACAGCAAAAGTTAATTCTGAGCACATCTCTCTGTTACTGATGCCTCCTCTCTCTCCCTTCTGCACAGGCCGGCGCCCAAAACCAGAGATTGTTGCCAGCAAAGAGCAGCAGATCCAGAGGGATGACCCAGGCACGAGCACTCAGAGCAGTAACCAGGGTGACAACAGCCGTCTGTCCCGTAAGGCCCCCCCTGAACTGGCAGCGGGGAGGGTGAGGGTGACAGTGGCCAGGCCATGCTGGGGTTGAGGTCTCTGCTGGGTAAATGAAGACTGCAGTGCTCGATGGGGGGTTACTAGCCCCTGACAAGGAGAGCTCCTTCTTGGACACCCCTACTACTGCCCTTGGCAGAGAGTCAGTCTTGGAGAGCAGGCAAATCCCGCTGCCTGGCCCCACCTGTAATGGCAGGACATCTCAGCAACTCTGTCTCTTGCTGGGTTCCATACAGAGGGTTCAGAAAGCCATCTTGGAGTCTCTGAATGTGTGGGACACAGGAACAACAAACTGCACTACACCAGTGGGTGCTGATGGAGTGTGAGGGAGGAATGGGGACCAAGTCCCTTCATGTCCTGGCATCTTCCTCTCTCAGCCAAGCCCTGGCTTGGGGCAATTAGTTCCCATTCTAGGGGTGCAGGGTGCTCCATTTGGGTATCTTGCTGCACTGGAGAAACATCAGATCCTTACTGGTCAATCCAATTTTTTGTTTCCCACCTTGTTTCTAGCATTACTATTGCCTTTATAATTTCTGTGAAATTCCCCTCCTTCAGTCCTAATCCTCCTGTGAAGTCCCATCCTTCAGTCTCCCCCATACTCATTCATTTGTTGTCTTTATTTTCACATCCATAGCTCCATTCATCTCCTTTCCTCCCATCTTTTGACTGTTTTCCTGCCAAATTGCATTTCCATAGTTCTGAACTTTCCCTTATTTCCTTCTCAGCTGTTTCTTCTCAGTCTCTCCTGTTTCCATCTCCTACACTTGGTAGTCCCCAGCATCTGTCTAGCCCCACTCATCCAGGCTTTTTGCGCCATCTCCAGTCCTGCATCCCCACCTCTCACTGCTCTCCCTCCCTTGATGGGTGGTCACATCTCAAACCTTGTCTTGTCCTACTTGAGCTGGGAGTGGAAAAAGAGCAAGATGCAAGCAGGAGTAAAAGGTGCTTGTGGGCACAAACTGAAAGGAGTTAGGATTTGGGATTGCCCGCTCTAGTGAAGAGACAAGAGGAAGAGAGCATTCAGGATTTGCAGAGCATGTGGGTGGATGCAGTGCAGTAGAGAAGAATATGTTTCACATCCTGGTGTCCTTCTGGGTCCCTTGCAGCTCCAGAGGCACCAGACCGCCCAACCATCTCCATGGCCTCAGAGACATCTGTGTATGTGACCTGGATCCCCCGTGGGAATGGCGGGTTCCCAATCCAGTCGTTCCGTGTGGAGTATAAGAAACTGAAGAAGTTGGGAGACTGGGTCCTGGCCACCAGTGACATTCCTCCCTCTCGCCTCTCTGTGGAAATCCCAGGCCTGGAGAAAGGTAGGCAGGTGCTGTCCTCCCTGCTTCTTGGAGGTCTGTAGGAAAGCTGCAGGGTCCCTGTAGGATGGTTAACCATCTGTCACATCCTGCTCAGCCCTGGCATGTGTGAGCAAAACAAAGCTTCCCTGACTCCTGCCTTAGGTGCGTGGGGAAAAAGCTGCAGATGCTTCTCCAATTTCTCCAGCTGCAAAGACCAGCATAGGTTTGACCTCCCTCTGGGAGACTTAGGCATGCTTTTCTGTATTACAGGATACAGTTACTAAAGACATTTGGTTTTGCCTTTTACAAGACAGGACAGAAATTTCCTTAGCCACAGGCAAGACAGATGGGCACACAAATCCCATTGCATTTCACATGAGAAAAGATTTCATCACTGAGCTGGACAGCTTAAAAGGGGAATGTAACTACCCCAAAATAAAGACCAGTAAAATTACATTTGGGTAAAAATTACATAGGCTTTGAGCTTTGAACTGATGTTTATGTACTTAATTCCCATGGAGTAGAGGAAGAACACCTTTCCCTACCTGCTGTCAGGTCAGGATATCCTTTCAGGCATTTCTTAACGCCCTACACACCTTCCAAAACTGCTATCTGACCTTTGGACCATCCAGACATAAACTGGGGAAGGTATATAAAAGCAGGCTCCATCTAGGACATGGCTGAAATGTGTCCCTTCAGTGTTTGTACTTCCACGGCAAATTCCCTGTAGGCTCTCTGCCTTCTGGAGATGTAGTCCCTCTTCACAGTCAGGGCCATGCTGGCAGCAGAAATCTTGGAAGACTGCAGTCCCTGCAACTGTGTTATTTCCCATTTTCCCCACAGGCACATCCTATAAGTTCCGTGTCCGGGCGCTGAACATCCTGGGGCAGAGCGAGCCCAGCGCGGCGTCTCGGCCCTACGTGGTGTCTGGCTACAGCAACCGCGCCTACGAGCGCCCCGTGGCCGGGCCCTACATCACCTTCACCGACGCCATCAACGAGACCACCATCATGCTCAAGTGGATGGTAGGGCTTGTGGGGGTGGGGAGCACTGCAGGGGCAGGAACCTGGTGTGAGGGTGCTCCTTGCCCAGCTTATAGCTCCTCCAGGTTACCACGCTGGAGCCTGTCACCAGCACAAATGGATCTGGGATCCAGTAGATGCCTCCACCAGTTGAACTGGGCTTGGGTGGGAAGTCAGAGAGCCTAGGAAACCCTTTCCATATGAATCCAGTATTGTATACATGAAGATTTCAGTGGATAGCCTCGGAGTCTTGACCGTTTTGTTCAATAAGCATAAGTTCAACAATGCATGGAGTGGCTGCTTGCTCTCCTGGCCAAATTCCTGGAATCCTCTAGAACCTCTCTCTGTCCTGGTGTTTTCCAGCAGATACATCCTTCACTCTCATTTGCTGGGTAACAATCCTAAATGCTGGTAATCATTAACAGCAGTCCACTCCAGAGGATTTTTAGGAGTGGGTAAGATCTTTTGGATCACAAGCCCAGATCCAAGTGTTTTCTACAGCTTAGAGCTTATTCAGAGCTCTCCTCTCCTCTCCTAGCTGCTTCTACCCAGAAATTGCCACAAGACAGGATGGGCACTGATGTTCATTTAAACTCAAACAGTAGCTGATAAAATACTGGGTGAAAGACAGCAAGAACACCTGGAGCTGGGACAATACTGCCCTGGGTGTGGAGGAGGAAGAGAGCTGTCTTCAGAAAGACAGAGTTCCTGCAGTGACCAGTTCATGGCAAGACCTAGTTTGTCTGGAAACCATGAGCATGCCGGAGTCAAGATGATGGTGTGCTTGCCCATGCCCAGCTGGGTCACTGTTGTTGAGTAGTTTTTTTCTCTTGAATCATTGGCTGTGGCTGCTGAGAGGGAGCAGAGCACTGGGTGCCTGGAGTGACAGGCCCAGATTCACAGCTTGTCTGTTACCTGAGAGAAGCAAAGCTTGAGAGTAGGAAGTAGCACTGAGCTTTTGTAGAAAAGCCCTTATTGTGCAAACCAATGTCAACATGAGGGAGATCCCTCTGCTAGGTTTTCTTCCTGTCCCATCCCGTTTATCCCAGCTGCTCCTCACCTAGTACAATATGAGCCTAGACATCTGCTAATTTCTCCTCTCCATCCCATTCTCTGCAGTACATCCCAGCCAGCAACAACAACACTCCCATCCATGGATTTTACATCTACTACCGCCCCACTGACAGTGACAATGACAGTGACTACAAGAAGGACGTGGTGGAAGGTAGGAGAAATAGAGAGACCTGTCCCAGCTGCTGGTTCCTACTAGAAGACAGCACAGGCAGAAGGAGCCCTGTGCACAAAAGGCAGGGGCTGTCCAGGCTACTTTACCAGACATTGCTGCAGAGTTGGGCCAGCTGCCTGTTCCCTGAGGAAGCTGAAAGCTCCATGTGTTTGTTCCCTCCTCAGGAGATCGGTACTGGCATTCCATCAGCCACCTGCAGCCAGAGACCTCATATGACATTAAGATGCAGTGCTTCAACGAGGGAGGCGAAAGCGAGTTCAGCAACGTGATGATCTGTGAAACCAAAGGTAAGCAACTTCCCAGGGCAGCTCTGGGAGCACAGCCTGCTGCCTTCCCTGCCTGCAGCTGTCAGAGCGCAGCAGGGCAGGAACCATCCCTGCCTGACCATGCGTCACCCAAGCTCCAGTGAAGTGGTGGAGGCAGCACTGGAGAGAAGAGAGAAAGAGAGACACAGGGTTGTTCATTGCTGTTGATCAGTGTGACCAGTCTGTCTACTCACCCCTTGTGCAGAGTCCATCACTGTCCCTCAGAGTAGCATTTACCTTTTGTTTTCCTAACTATCACACATGGGACGACTGGAAGCAGAAGGGCTAAATTTCCCTTGCTGTGCTGAACTCCTTCTTGTGTTAGAAGCAGGCCCCATGTTGTCTTCCAAGCAGATGCACCGACTGAACAGCTTTAAGTCCAAGTGTGTACTTTGGAGAAGCTCTTTTGGTTTTGCTCTTGCTTGAGCAGTCCAAGAGCAGATCTGGCAGAGCTGTGAGCCAAGCAGAGAGGCCTTGTCTGTACTGCCATGTGCATCAGCCTGGGAATCCTGTCATCCAGGAGTGCTTCTTTAAAGCCACCATAGTAGTCTGGCCACTCCACAGCAGCAATAAACGTTCCTGGACTGGGCTGCTGTGCCATCTGCCACGTCTCTGTCTAACGTTCTCGCTCTCTTCCTTCCACAGCTCGGAAGTCTCTTGGTCTGCCAGGTCGTCTTCCACCCTCCACAGTGCCCCCTCAGCAGCGTCCCCCGCTCAGTGGTGGGCACAGTGGCCTGGGGACAGGAGCCATGGTGGCCCGTTCCAGCGACCTGCCGTACTTGATCGTAGGCGTTGTGCTGGGCTCCATCGTACTCCTCATCGTGGCTTTCATCCCCTTTTGCCTTTGGAGAGCTTGGTCCAAGCAGAGTAAGGGTTGTTTCTTGGGGGCTGATTTACAGGATATGGTTTGCCTGTGGATTAAATCTGACCCTGGGTGTAGTTGCATCAAAAACCTGAAATGTGAAGGAATTCTGGGAAGCAGGGAAGGGGTGGGCAGAGGGCAAGTCTCCTGTGGAACTCCATAAAAACAAAGGCCACTGTTTGTCCCTTGTCCTGCTTGCCTTGTTGCAAAGGAACCTCTGGAACTAGGGGTAAAGCAGCACTACATTTGCAGTTATGTAGGGCCCCTTTCCACCATTTGTCTACAAGAGTGCTTTGGGTGCCAAAATAACTGCCTGACAGGACAGCCTAACCCTATACATGCTGACTTTCAACAAGCTGGACTTTACCTCTCATTTTTGCCTCAGACTTTCTTTTCATTCCCTCTGCAGAGCAAACCATTGACATGAGCTTCCCAGGAGCTGGGCTGCTGGTGTCCTCCTGCCAGTACACCATGGTTCCTCTGAGAGGCATCTCTGCTCCTCGTGCCAATGGACATCCCTTTGTTAATGGGCAGCCCTATGCCAGCAGGGCACATCTGAATGGCATCTGCACCTCTGCAGGAGTGGGGTATGCAAGCACCAAGCCCCGAGATTACAGCCCCGATGAAGTGCCACAGGTGAGTCCACACCTGGGATCAAGAGCTGGTTTGTCATCAGCTGAAGGCCACACTTGCAGGGAGAGGGCTTCTCCAGGCGTGGCTGGCACACTTTGCAGCAGAAGTGGCAAGGCAATCTCTTCCCAAGAGAGATTTCCCCTTTGTAGTTAAGTCGTAGACCTGGGGGGAACAGGAAGGTCTCCAAAACACTGGTGAAGGGCTGGTTTCTTGGGCCAATGCCCTTTAAGTATGGAGGAGGCAGTGAGAAAAGGTGACACTGTCACCTGTGTCCCCTGAGCAAAGCTCACAGGGACTGACAGTGCTGAGGACTCTGTCTTTAAAGGGTAGCAGGCAGTGCCAGAGCTGAGACCATAAATTGCTTATCCCCACTGATTCAAGAGTAAGTGTAAAGTGAGTTTTTCAGTGCTCAGTTCCACTGCCCTCAGTAGCAAAAGAAACAGCTTCAGCTTTTTCTGCCTACTGCTTTAAGAGCTTCAGCAGTCTGCCCCAGGCCTCTGACTCACAGATCAGCACCTGCCTCCAAATGTGCTGTGTGCCATTGCTCTGCTAAGAATCCTTCTCTCTCCTTCCAGTCACACGAGGAGACCAATGCCTTGCTGCAGGCAAGAGTGCTGCAGAATGGGAGTGCCCAGCAGGACTACCAGCCCTCCAGGTTAGTCCTGGCAGGTGGAGAGGGAGGGTGGAACAATCCACTGGGACCCACAAGACTACATGCTCACAAAAGCCTGCTCTCAATACACTCCTATCTGTCCCAACTCTCTTGGGAAACAAATCCATTCTCCAGCACTAAGCTGCCTTGGTCTAAATTCTCTTCACACAACTCATTCCTCTTAACACAACTCATTCATCTTAGGATTTCAGGAAGGAATAATTTAATTGTAGAGCTGGCCAAGGTCTACTCCTCTCTGTCCCTTTTTCCTCCTCCTGTTTTTAAGTGGGAGACTGAAAAGCTAGGATGAGGGAAGCAAACATCTGTGATTGATGCTGAGAAACAGCTGCCCCAGAATCTGCCCAGTGTCCAGTTATGAGTTCTCTGTGTCTCACTGTTCAGACATCTTCATTACCATGCTCCCTGTGAGGCACTATTCCTCCTGGCTCCTTTGGCACTCACCAGATCTTGGATCATGGATACCAGGTCCCACATCACTTCATTCCCATCCATAAGTACATCCCAATTTCTGCTCTTCCCCTCATTAGGGAACGTTCTGTGTCATAGCATTGATGAGCTGGCTGAGACATGATGTGGGTTATATCTTTCAAGGAGGAGAGATCTGCAAACAGCACTAAACCTCTTTGCCTGCTTCCCCAGATTGCCCAGCTCCAGAACTGAAGACAGCTCTTTCCTCTACAGTCTCCCAGATGACTCCACTCACCAGCTTCTTCAGCCACAAGATGACTGTCCTCACCTTCAAGAGCACTTTGTTGGCCTCCATCATCCAGTGATGGGAAGCAAGGTGGGAGGCCCAAGCCTGGATGCTCAACGGGATACCCTCTTCCACCAAGGTCAGTGGTTTGGAAAACTCCATGCCTCCTTCATCTCATCATTTTAGGCTGCCCTTGAAGGGAAATCTCACTGCAGAGCCTTTCTGATGGCTCATGTTCAAATGTGAATCCATCTCCCTGGGACCTAATCCATTAATCCACCCCCGTAGTGCAGATTGGACATGTTTTGTGTGATCCTGGCATCAAATTCCCACACAAACTTTCAGAATGCAGATCCTCCTCTTTGATCAGAGTACCCCTCCTCATAAAGTGAACTGTTGACTTGAAACCTCCCACAGCCTCTCTCATTCCAGTGTGCATTGTAATAATTTCTTGCTCCTTTCTCCCCTCAGGAAGCCCTTGCTGCTTAGGCTTAGTGCCAGTTGAAGAGGTAGAAAGACTAGATTGCTGCCAGTCCAGAGGAGATCTCCATGCCCAGAATCCACTGATCACATCTTTGGGTCAAAAACTACCAGGACATCTGAACAGCAGCCCTCCACCACTGAGACCCTTAGAGACTCATCCTCCCACCAGCTAGGGGCCAAGCTGCTTTTTGCAAAAGACTTATTTTAAAGAGAAAAAGAGAAAGGGTATTTATTTTTGTATAACACCCCTATTTATATATTTATGCACTTGTATATAGATGTATATGTGCCTTTTATAATGCTATGGAGACAGAAGGCAGCCTCAGCAAGGAAACAAGGCAGCAGCTCTCAGTGTCCATCAGAGCACACGATGGACACAGCTGGACAAGGGACACTGCAGGACATTGGTCCAAACAGCTGCCGTCACCAAGATCCAGCACCCTCTTGCAGCGAGGGCTTCACAATGGATAAAGCTGTCACAAAGGTCTTTTCTTCCTCCCAGGAAGGCTTGTGCCAGGAACACACTCCTGTGAATGGACTGGAGTTATGCACTCTGCCTAATCAACTTAAACAACCTTTCACATACACGCCATCTGCAGCCGCCGATCTGTAAGGACAAATCCACGCTTTAACATCTAAAATAAAGGCTTTAGTCTTTGCTGTGCCTGGCTCCATGCTGATTCCTCACACAGAATGAGCCTTCTCTTTCTTTTTCACTTGCAGACATACAGCAAGCAGGACACCTGGGGAAAGGTGACATTTTCCTGCAGTTAGAGTTTTCCAGATAGTCACTGATGATGCTTAGTCTGGGGTCTTCTTGTTCCCTGTCCCCAGCTGAGTCTCTGGATGTTTGGTTACCCAGCTGGCACTGTATGTCTGTGTCCTTTGTTAGGCAAGGGATTGGTGCCAGTTCACAGCCCCTGGCCTGGGGTTCCAGCTATTTCCCACCTCCCAGGGCACAACCTGCAGCTGCACAAGAGCTCCCAGCACCAGGTGTGTTCTTCAGCAGGGAGCCCCTGTAAAGGCATGCTGCACAAGCACCATGCACAGGCTTAGGCTTGTGCTGGGACCAGCAGGAAGTTCTCGTGCCTGGCTGGGATATGGCTGGAGCCCCAGACAGATACAAAACCAGTGGCAAAAGGTGGAGAGTGGGGAAGAGCAGCAAGAGCAGCTGGAGGTTATTTAATTTATTCAGTTAACAATTGGCACCTCAGGAGCCTTGCAGGGGAAGAACACAACCCCTCCACCCTGTGGATGAAGGAATGTTCCAGAGTCAGACAGGATAAATGCTGTAAATGATCACATGCTGCCACCACACCAAATGAGAGAGGCAAAAAAGAGCAACACCTGAAAACACAGAGCTTGGCCCTCTCACTGATCAGGCAGGTGCAAGCCAGTGGAATTACAGGAGAACTGTGCATTGTTACACCAAATGCCACCTCCTGCCCTGAGGACAAAGGCCCCTTTGCTTTCTTCTGGCCAGTAGCATGTCCCTTGACTCCAACTAGCTCGGTTAGCAGAGCAGGGCCATGGCTGCTCAGCAGTGACAAACGCTCACTTCAGGCAGACCTCTTTACTGTTTTTAACAACAAGGTACCAAAGTGATATTTGCCCCTGTGAAACTTCCCATTTGTTTGAAGAGTGGACACAGACAAAATGCACACACACAGACACACACAGGGCACCTTGTCCAGTGCAACCCTCTGCAATGGACTGATAACAGTATTTAGTAGTTTTATTTGCTATTTTTTATTCCATATACGTTGTTACAGTCATATTTTGATAGAAAAAACAAATACAACCCTTTACAACTAAACCCCCATAGAGCCAAAACAATTTTGCACTTCCAGGCACAACTGCTGCCACAGTTAATTGTAAGGTGACATGGACTGTTAGTTACTATTTCTGGACAGGGAGGTGGAGTCTCAGAGTGCCATGGTAAAGGTAGAAAGAGGCACCCACCTTTTCTGCTAAGGAAAGCGAGTTCTTTTACTTCACATCGACTCTGGCCTGGTTGATTTCCTCTCTCAGGAAGGCCACGTCACAAGTCAGGTGCATGAGCCGTGACTGCAGCCTGGCTGTCTCTTTGAGGTCACTAGTTTGGGTGCCCTGAAATTCTCCACCCTGTAGAGGAAAAAAATGGAGAGGAGAAAAATGGTTCCTATAAAACATGGAGAATGAACAGTGGAAATTCATTTCAAGCAGGGAAAGTGAAGCTTTCCAAGAAGCAGGACATATCTATGACTCCTCCATTCCTTAGAACCACATGAAAGTCAGAGTGAAAGTTCACCAATTTAGACTTACTCCCTGGTACAGAGCAAGAAATCCACTTTTCATTGTAATGCTTTGCTACATGACTGTTTCCGTGTAACAAAAGTGTGTTTTTTAATTCCTGCAAGGCAAATTTTAATCAGAAATAAGTTTATTTCAGTGTTAGAAAGCAGCTAAGTAAGACATTGCAGAGATGCTAAGGTATGGAGCAGCCATTCAGGCTGTCCCACCCTTAACCCAAACTGCAGACTGTAGAGCAGGATGTGAGACCAGGGAGCTGGTAAGGGCCAGATGATCCCTTAACCATTTCTGAACAGTCCCAAACCTGCAACCACTGCAGTGACTAAAAGGCTCACCTGACCAGTCAGTGATTCCAGCTCAGTTTCAAGCTGATGCTTTTCATGGCAAAACCTATTCAGCTGGTGCAGCTTGCTGGTGTTTTCCCTTGTCAGCTTCGTTAGCTGATGCTGCAGGACTACAATTCTTTCCTAGAAAGATGTAAAAAGTTGATCTGGGATGAGAAGACAAAAAGTGTGGAGTGGGGAAGAAGTGCTAGGCACAATGTAAACATCACAGGTAAACAAGAGACTGATCCTGCACACACCAGCTGATCCCACAGTACCTTTAGTGCAATGTCATCTCTTTTTTTTTAATATATATAAATTGCAAATGCCTAAGGAAGTAAAGCAGGTAGGCAAAAGTGTGGGAAAAAGAAAGCCATGAGGTACATAGTACTTCTGTGCCCTCCTGTGCTCTTCTGCAAGGGCAGCATAAGCGTGTTGCCTGCTTGCACCACAGCAGCTGAGCTTTAGGCCCCCCCAAATGGAGACATGAACTTTCAGACTGCACAGATTGGCTCCCCAGGCATGAGCCAGAGCCTGCCCTGTACTCAAACAGTTGTCACCAAAGGCATTGGGAGAAGGCAGGAGGCGTTGAATGCACTCTGAAAAGCACTCTGCAAGAGCTTCGGGTAGGGAATGAAGTAGGACAATGTGTTTGAGGAAAGGAAAACAAAGAGATCAACTACTTCTGTGAAAAATAGGATGTGCATCAGCAACTGGAGCAGAGGTAGGAATGATGGTGGGAAACTGGAGTTGAACATTATGGTCTATTAAGAACAAGTGAAAAAAAAAATCAAACATGAGCATGTCCACAAAAGATTTTAGTGTAACTATTCAGCCCCCAGGGAAATGAAGCCTTAACAGATCATCACAACAGTCCTTCTCGTCTTCCTGCTGCTTACCTCCCATTCTTTGAGCTCCACGAAATGCTCATACTCTTTCTCCATTATCCTCACTTTCATCTGCTCCATGGGTATATTAACAGAGTGTGCTTGAACTGCTTCAAAATCAACCAGCCGACCAAACTTCTCCATCATCAGATTATTGCACCTCTCCTCCAGTCCTAACAGGGGACATGGGCACAAATGGCAGCACTGTTGTTTATTGCTTAATAAGAATTTCTGCCTTACCCCAGCTTTTTGTCTGAGCTCTTTGGTATTTGCTCTGTAATAAATAATTCACACAAAACCACACAGAGCTCACAGCTGAGTCATGCCATTTGTCCTTGGCCATGATCATGTCTGTGTGGTCACTAAGCCACACTCTAAGCCAGCTCTACTAAGCCGCTCCCACACCACAGGCTGTATAGGCCCTCTGCAGGTCCTTTGGTGCTAGACAGCTTTGGGTTTGGCTCTTGGGAAAGTGTTTTGAATAGGACTGGTTTCATTCTTCAAATGTTACAAAGAAGAGGAAGTTGCCAGAAAAAAACTTATGTATCTTTGGGGAAACTGCTTTTTCCTAGGAGCTCTGGTTTACAAGCAGAAATAGCAAACATGTCCAGACTTCCAGTGTTTCATCTCAGCTCTACTTTTACTAAGTTCCCAAATTATTTCGCACAGCCTGATGACTCTGCAGGTGCTGGAGAACTACTATCACTCCATCAAAACAGTCCACTTGATCTGTCCTGTTTTCTGCAGTAACCCTCTGTGACATCTGTGCAAGTATAGAGACAGATGTGGTGAGTTACCCCCACCCAGTGAGTGGGACAGAAGGAGAATTAGCAACGCTGTGTTGTTCAGAGTCTCTGTTACTCACTTTGAATCTCTGCCTCCATCTCCTTTTTGTCCTGGAGAAGCTCCTTGTGTTGCTCCCGGGCCTTCTTATGGATCTCTCTTTGCATTATCTTTTCATTACGTAGGTCCACAATTCTCTTCTGCAGGTACTGCAAGGACTGGTTGGTAAATACCAGAGTCTGGGAGAAATCACGGGGCATCTCCCCATCAACCAAGCACTGCACCTGCAAAAGCAGCCAGAAATAAGCAAGGCTGGCTTTACTGATTAGGGGTGCTGGAGATGTCTCCTTATATCAAATGTGGGAGTAACAGGGAACTAGTGAGTGAGGTAATACTAAACATGGGCATGGCTTATTTTTTTGCGCCAGGGAATTGTGTAAAGGAATGCAGTGTATCCAATCTGGCATTACTGAATTGGGCACAACTCCCATTACTTTCAATCATTTTCAGGGCTTTTTTGATTTGTTTGTCTGGGGGGTGTTTAGTTTTTTTCTCCCGGGAGAATATCAGTACATATGGACCTGAAGGGAAAACACCATGCCAAACCTACATGGCACTTGAATACTGTGCACATTTCAGCAATGGGCCAGCCTGCCTGTCCTTACCTAGCTTCTGTCAGTACAGAAGAGGGAAAAATAGAAAAGGATATTCTAGAGGAAATAGCAGCCTGAAGTTCAGTTAACGGCACTTCCCTCCCAGGAGACCATAGTGAATCAGGAGCTAAGGGCCCCAAAGAACAGTAACACCATTGTTTAGATGTACACAGGCCATTCTGCATCTGCAGATGCACAACATCTTGAATTACCTGATGGAGTCTCAAAGGCACAACTACATACAGCTCGTTGAGTCTGTGCAGCTTTTCCCACTGAAAGGCCTCCAGTTCCCTGTTTGTTGTGTCCAGACTGGTTTCTAGCTCTTTTGCCTGCAGAAAGACAAATGGTGGACAAAAAAAAATTCCTGTAATACTTAAAATACATAAAGCAGCACGGTTCTGTTAGAGTTCCTGATCCAAACAGAAAGAAGTATATAAAAATAGTGCTTTTTTAAAACTACATATAATAGATGAGTTTTATAGGCAAACCCAAGGTTCATCTTGATATATTCAAGCAAGATTCTAACCTGAATACCTCTGTACACATGTACACTCATAAAGGTCTCCTTAGAGAAGCCCTGTATGTGTCAAGAGACAGCTGCTTTGCTTAGCATCTAAAACACTTGTAGATCTACAGAGCCTGCAAGATAATTTTTATTGTGTTATGCCTGGAAATGCTTCTTGATTCTGCATGAGAAAGAAACAATTCAGACTCAAATGTCATGCCCCAGGGTGAATATGTGGCAGCTGGCACTTAGGAAAGCCTTTAAAAACTTAAAAATAGTTGTAAGTTAAGCACACTTGATTGAACATTTTTGAGACAAAAAAAGTGCAGGACTTGCATAATGTTATTTTGATAGCACTCTCTCTCTTCAAGATAACCCTTCAAACTAAGATATTTTTGAATTAATACAAATGAAATTTCTTAATGAATGCAAGAGTTAAAAAAAGTGAAATGGAAAATTTGTACCAGAAGAATTTATTCAGTGATTACCTGTGACAAAGAGAAAAGGAAAATAACTAAAAGCAAAAGAAATAGATGGAAGAATAGAAATTTTGTGCATTTATTTTAACCTGGATTTGTGTTAGGGCAAGTATTCTTCAATTTCTGTTTCCATACATACACACAGAGGATAGGCCAAGCCACACCATGTGTTTTATCTGAACCAGAGAATCCAGTTCCTGCTGCTGCACAAGGCTCGACAGCTGGGAAGGAACTGGACCTAAAGCCTGGATCCAGCCCCGTGAAAGCTAAGGTTGGACCAACTTGATTTACCCTTTTCAGGAGAACAGGTGACCAGTGTTGAGCTGCCTCCTGCCTCTGTGCTACCACAGATATCTCTTCTCAAATGGAGGCCTCTCAGAGGATTAGGATTTTGTTTTTAAATTTTAGACAAGCACTAATCAGTAGCACTATATTTAACATGCTGATGCTTGCTGAGAAAACACTACAATACCTTTATGGCCAAGGCATTATATTCCTTTTTGAGGTCAGCAGCAACTTTCTCCTCCTCTGCTAAAGCTTTCTCAATGCCTATCCGCTGCTGCCGGAGCTGGATGGTGTTCAGGAACAGATCCTCACTGCAGCCTGAAAGGGTCAAAGAAGACCTTACTTTCACTGTGACTGCACTGGAGTTACTGGGCTGAGCTGGTACCCTCTCCTGCTGTGCATATTCCCAGCATTCCCCATAATAACACCGTGGGTTTGGTTCCCTTGAGCTTCCTTAAACATAAACCTGTGGGCCACGTGCCTCCATGATTAGGTGAATGTCTTGGATGGATCTTTTTCTTCTTTACATTCAAACAAGACTGTTTGCAGAAGTCAGATAAATGCATCAAAGCCAGCATTAAAGCCTAGTGCTCAAAAATTAGCTCTTGTAAGCAGTGCAGTCCCAGTAATTAATACCTGTTGCAGTAAAATCTTAAATTATATGAGCACATAGTTGTTTCTCCACAGCACCCCTCACTATAAATTATGAACTTGCTGTAGGGATCATTTATAGCTCTCTTTAGAAACAAAGCTGTATTTCATAGAACCTGCGTCATGGTAATGAAGATCTGTGAATTTTTATCTAATGCTGTGATTTCAGTAATGCTAAACAACTGCATAATTATGCCCAAATCAGCAGGCATAATAATAAAAAAGAGAGCCCAAAAAAGGCAAAGAAAATGACCCATAAAGAAACAAATATGAAGAGGCTAATCCAACATGTAATTCCCTTAATAAATTAGGAATTTGGACTTATTAAATAAAAAGTAAAAATCTTTATTTCTTCCCAACATTCAATTGAAAAATTAAATTAATGAGGAGTTAATAAAAAATTCAATTTGTGGAAATGATATTAAAATCCACTTTTTAAAAAAAAGGGAAGGTGAATAGTTGGTAAATTTGAACTTGAAAATGAAGCAGTCCTGTAACACTATCACTGACACATCACTCATAGTTTTTTCTTTAAAAAACAACATCCTAAATTAGCCAAACTAGTACAAAAAAAAAAAGAAGGAGAGAGGTTGCCTGCCTTTTTTGAATGCACAAAGGAAGAGGATTTTTCAAAGTAAAGCACCTCACTTTTCAGAGCAGCCTAGCAACAGGCAATTGCTGCATAAATCCACGAGGTGGTAACAAAGAGCTTCAATTTACAGCATGAGGGTCCTCTCAGGACTTCCCTGAACAGGGAAGGATCAAGCCAGGCCAGGCAGCTGGTTTCCACATAGCAGCTACAGCCTTGCCACTGCTCCACTCCGGAGAGAAGCCTTTTTTTTTCCAGAAAGCAGCCGTGAAATGGTGAGTGCTTCTTTACACAAAATAATTAATTCTTAGTGCTTAGCTAAGTTTTATTTTTCTAAACGTTTTTAATTAGGGTAGTTTACACTTACCAGCGGTTTTATTATCTTGACTGAAGTTTCCTGGAGAAAAATGCTGCACAGGAGGGGTACACACATTCCAGCCCTTTATGGCTTTAACATGCAGTGAATAATTTAAAATTCTCTATTTTCTTTTCAAACACATCATATTGCCCCTAAAGCTAAACAATCAGTTAACACAAGGAAATAACAGCTTTGGTACCTTCTGGGCAAACAAAGTCACCAAAGATTGCATCTTGAGATCCACAGTTTTCTTCATCAGTCTCTAAGTCAGGCTTTTCTTGATGCTCTTTGTTCTCATTTTCTTCATCTGAAAGAAACAGACAGGATGGCTTCCAAAACACTCCAGACCCACCAGCTATGCATTATGCCAATGTGCTGGTGAACACAAGCCCAGTAACCCATGAAAGATCATTCTGGTGATATGTGAATCCAGGCACCTCGTGCCTATTGCATTGATCTGATGTGATGTCTCCACAGAAAGCAAAAAGAAAAAAGAGGAGGGGGAAAAAGAGAGAGAGATCACCTAGTAGTAGAAAAGGCACAGGTGCAGCCCATGTTTTTGGGACTTACTTCAGTAATATTTCCTCTCTTTATATGTTTTAGGAACTTGAACAGTGTGGGTTTACCATTCTACTACAGAGATTAATCAACTAAGCAGAATATGGAAGCACAAATCTGTCACAACAGCATCACCATTGTCTGCACTTTTTGCTAATCGTGTCCCACTTGAAATCAAAAGCCAAGTCAGAGAGAGCACAAGTATTTCAGCTCAGTAAGATGGCCTAGCTTTAACAGCTTAAAACTGAGTCACTAAGACAAATTAAATCCTTTTGTAATATGTTTAGTCCTGTGACTAATAGATGATTTCAGATTAGGTTTATGATCTTTCATTAGTCAATGGACAGATTAGAGCAGAATGTCACAAATGTGACAGACTAATCACTTATCCATAGCTCCCACTGTACAGCATAGGAAGTACCTATTTAAAGCTGTGCCTCTTCCTCTTACCAATTATCAGTCCTCAGTATTGACTTACAGGAAGAAAATTGCAGGAGCTGTTATCAGACCAACTGCAGTCATGTTAGAAACTGGATTACATCATTGTTATCATTCAAGATGATGGCTACAGAACACGTTGTCAGTCTATGAACAAATCTGGGTAGGTCAGACCTATTGGTTTTTGAACTGACTGGAGTGTTGTGTGTAATCAGGGCTCCAGCTAGATTGAGAGGCATGTGCCTGACCACATGGAAATGTGTATAACAAATCCATACAGCTAAAAGAACAAAATCTCCAACCTGCTTCTCTTCCTACTTCTTCTTTTTCCACACACTCAACTTCCTTCTTAAAAATATCGGTCAGAAAATCAGCAAATTCATCGTCTTCTCCAAGGGATGCTTCAAAGCTGGCATAAAGAGCTTTCTCACGTTCCTGAAGCATTACAATCTCACACTTTCTATCCTCCATTTGTGCAAAGTAGCTCTTCAATTTTGACTAAACAAAAAAAAACTATTTCAGTTAAAAGGTACAACTCATGTGTATGTATATAGGATGCATCTGTGAAGATCTAGAAATGCAAAACTTGTTTTTCTCTCTTGATTAAACCCATGGTTCAGTCAAACATCAACTAGGAGTATGTTTTTACACAATATGACTAGTCAATTATGCTATATCATGAAGGACCTATTAAAATACAAATGTTAAGACTATAAAAAAATTAAGTTTTGGAAGTTAGAAGCGACCATCCTAATAGGCTGATCACCAAGAGCTTCTTGTTTTTCAAAATTTAGCACTAGTCACTGGCTCGGTGCTAAAATAAAGCCAAGGGATGCCACCACTTACTTGATGGCTTGCTTTTGTTTCAAGCCCTGAATTAATGGTACCGTTAAATTTAAATTAAGGGTACACATGGCCTACTTACTTGTATGTCCTCCTGTTCATTGATGAGGGCACAAATTTGCTCCTCAAGGAGGTCCTCATGTATCTCAAGTTTCTTCAGGATAAGCAGCTCTTCGCAGAATGTGATGCAGCGCAGATCAGCACTTTTCATCTGCACATCCATCTTCAGTTTCTCATGCCGCAAAAGGCGAAGTTCAGCATCAAAGTTGATCACCAGTGCGTTGATCTGGAGCAAAGGACAGTCAAATCAGGAACAGGATAAGTATTACCAGTGCTAGAGAGTACTGAAGCACTTAGAAAGACAAAGTTAATCCCAAATGTGTCTTTGTTCTCAGCACAACAGTAAAAGAATCACCAGGGCTTCAAAGGAATCTTTCACTGTATCCCCTCCATCCCTGAAGTATTTTACTCTTCAGAGGATGTTTTAGAGTAGTCTGTAGTTTACAGTAGTTTATGTAACAATCCCAGATGCATCAATAAATAACTCTTCTGCCTTGACAGACTTCTTTTGAAATAGTTGCCAGCTCTTCCCTTAGACATTTACAGCTAAATCAGTACTAGCAGCTGCTTACATTAACTTACAGGTGTGTGATGTTCACAGCAGAATTTGGCTATTCCCTCAAAACCTTCATACCCATAAACACTACGCTGTCTGTGTTGAGGCAGACCACAGAATCAATGCCCAGTAGCAGAAATTAGAGAAGAAATGCTAAGAAATGGAGCAAACAAGAATGAGCAGTGGCACACCTCTGATATACTGCTCTCTGTACCCTCCTAAACTCTGAATTAGGGGCAGACTGAGCTTGAAGCAGTATGCTTGCATTCAACATCTTTGAATGGATTTTTCTTCTGGACTTTATCAAATTATAACTTCCATCTTCCAATCTTTGCACTGAGTTCCAAAGATTAGCTATTGTTGGACAGGAAGAAACTATTTTCATTTGCATGCTTCAAGCTTTCTATGTGACCATTTAATCTGACATCTCTTCTTCTTTTAAGAAATTATTTCCACTCTCCTTTTCTATGCTATTCAGAATTTTATCACAACTCTACAACCATTTCAGTTGCTCTTTTTGCATGCCAAAGATACTTTATCTACTTAGATGTACCTTTTAAAGAATCTTTTCCATGACTACATCTTACTTTTTTTTTTTTTGGCCACTAACATCATAGTTTTGTGGCACAATCAATAAGAAATCTAACATCTGTTTTGCAAGTGACAACAGTCAGAACACAGGTCATCATTATGGATTTATACTGATTTACACTGTAAATTTGCAACAGTTAGCATTTTCCTGGACTGCAGAAGGGCAAGACTAGCTGCAATTCTGAGACAGAAACAGTTTTGGTTTTATTTATGTTCCAGTGAGATTTTTTTTAATCTGAAAAAAAAAGAACTTCCAATTTTCTACCTTTTTAATCAAGGTCTCCTGCAAGTATAGATTTTTTATCTTCTCCCTCTTTAAAATTTCCAGTTCTATTTCTGTTGGCTCTGCTTTCTCCATCTCAAAAGCCTCCTCTGTGACCACAGCTGATGCATCTCCAGCCTGTGCCATGGGGTCACTCTCTTCCACTGGAGGAGTTTGAAGAAACACGTGCCTAAATGCACGAGATGAGGGACACCCTTCCAGTGGTTCCTTGGCCTCCTGCTCCTCTTTGAACTTTAGGAGGACATCACTGTTGTACTCAATTATTTTTTCAGGAACCTCATCTGGGTGTAACTGAGGGATCTGGGGAATAGGGAGATGTTCTGATACATCTAAATTTGCCTGTATGGATTTCACTTCCTTCACTAAACTCTTGATTTCATCAATAATAGAAATCTTGAGATCCCGCAAAGACACAATCTCTTTGTTCATATTCACTTTCGTCTTATGGATCTGCAAAGGAAAACAATTTTATTAGTGTTCTCCACCACAGGAAGTAGTCTTCCCCAACTCAAGAAGGATAACATTAGGATTATTAATCATTCTGTGATAAGGGGACATGGTATTAGTTGACTCTTTTCATGTGAAGTAATAACTGAATGTGATCTATCATTAATATACTTGTCAGAAACTTCTCTGATCTGTATAAAAGAAAATGACACACCACCTACCTGAAGCAACTGGAATTCCTCATCTGTATAAACACAGAATTTATGACAAGAACTATTCCCTTTGTTTGTCCTCATGACCTAGGTTAATCACTGCCTATCTGGTAGCATCAGCACTACAGTGAAGTGCTGCAGCCCAAGCATGAGATTAAAATGATCCAACAAGTCCCCTGAGACTGTAGCATTGCTTCTGTGATGCTCAGACCTCACTGTCAAAGTTACCCAGTGTCACTCTTTTGCACTCCAGCCAAATACAATGAAAAACCATTCCTATGAGAGGGATGGGGGGAAAGAAATCACAAGGAAAGCAACAAAGACACTGCACAACATTTGAACTCATTGTGTCTTTGTGGTTAAAGATGTGTGGTAGCTGTTGGAGTCCTACAGCAACGTGGCTCCAAAAGACCTGGTTTCTC
>VZTR01002281.1:24629-42266 GCA_013400775.1 Chaetops frenatus | reverse complement strand
GTAGTCTTTTTATGATATTATTTTTGGTGGAAAGTTCATAAACTAATAATTTTCCTAAAAATTTTTAATAATTTCCTGCTCTTTGGGACAAGTGCCTTTTTACTGCATACATTAAAGCATCTGAGGGCCTAGCATCTGAGAATGGATGTTTAATAGAAACAAAGCCAACACTGTGATCACCTCTCCTTTTCACTCTCTGAAAATTGATGGCAGACAAATAGAGATAAAAGATTTAAATTATGAGACATGTTTTTCTGCATTTGGAAATATGGACTTTAACACATGGCTGGGTGTCAGTAAGTAATGACACAAAGTGGAATACAACCTGCCTATCTAAAAGGAAAAGTTGACAATGAAAATAAGGTAAAAAAAAGTCAGATTGCTTTACCAGTAAGATTACTTTTTGTAATAAATTCATGATTTATTACAGCGAATACTCCTTTGCTTAAGAAAATAAAACTGGTTCTGAAATTTTTAACTGTGATTTTACCTTTTTGCTTGTAGAGCAAAAAAAGTCTCTTAAAATTATTAAATTTAAAAAGTTTTAGCGGAATATGTTGAAATCATTGGGAAGTTTTCTTCATTTTAGTTGTGTACCAATTTCTTTAATTTGACCCTCCTTTTTTTTTCTTTTTTCTTTTTTCTTTTTTCTTTTTTCTTTTTTTTTTCCTCATTTTCCTTCATTCTATTTTCAATGTACATGTAGGAATAGAAACAGGAGGAAGTCTTAGGAGGTATAGTATGGCTACCACATATTTTCACATGCTCTACCTTCCTTCTGAAATATGAGTTTCTGTTCAGATGCCTCATATAAAAAATAACATTGGGTTATGATACTTAGGACTTTGCATCCAAACAATAACATACAGATATGTGTGTCTTTCAGATCATAATATATTGTCTCTAACAACAGAGAGGGATATCTGACCATGTTTCAAAAACCAGCATTTGTGGGTTTTGTACACAAAAAAGTACATCTTGGCTTCTCACATCAATTTAAAAATAGCTGATTCTTTGTATACAGACAGGGAAACAGAAGCACGGTAGTACTGAAGGATTTGTCAGAGGGATTTCTATCCACAGACAGAGCACTCTGTTATTACCAAAATTTATAACTTCTCCCATTTTTGAATGCTGATGTTTCTGAACTGACACATCAAAATCATTAGCAGAGAACACTGCAATACATAGATCAAGGTCAGTGGTGAAGGCCATGCCCTTTTGAAAAAGGATTCACCAAATGAAAGTAATTGGAATTAATTTTGACTTCTAATGCAGTATTTGAGAATGCATCTGAGCAGTTCTTTTTATGTATTTCTCACAAAATAACATAATTTTTCTCCTGTCTCCCCCATGCCCAAACAATAACTTCACAGACCAATGGGAGCAGTATAGCACATTTAAGTATAAGTAAATCAGATTTATTTACTCATTAGTAAAATAAATGCAGGAATGATCTCTCTTGGTAGGATGAGCTGTCTGCTTAGTGTTTTTTTCTGATGGCTGGGCTTTTTCTTTTATTGTTTCTGTTTCCTCAACTTTTATTTTTCATAATCACAAGAATAGCTGTTCTGTTTTCTCAGCTGAGAAGCAGACTTGCTTGTCTCAGCTGCAAAACAGCAAACTGGGGGTAGGATGTTTCTTGCAGACTTAACATGGTCACTGTATTGACTGTGATTTCCTGTTGGCTGATCTCCTACCCAGGCATGGGAGTCTCTCCGGGTTGGCTGCAAAGACAGAATGCTGATGAGTGGCAGGGGTCTCAGAGCTGGGTCAGTGCTGGGGAACAACAGCCTTTCACAACCAGCCCTGTAGCACCAGCAGTCACAAAGAGGAAGGAGGCCCATTCTGGGAAGACACCTGCAGCAACAGGAAGTCTATCTATTTGGAAAGCCTGTATACAGAAGGTGTTCCACAAAAGGCAGAAGAGACAAAGAGAGTTGCTGATCCTTTGCCTGTGCCTCTGGGGTGAGATGAGGCACCAAGGCAAGTGCACCTGCCTCACGTGCATGCAGCCAGTGCAACCTAAGCAGGTGTAAATCCAGAGTTGCTTGTACCATGGCAAGAGCAAAAAACAAACAAAAAAAACCCCGTAAGGCAGAAGTGGCAGGCCATTGGAAGACCAGAAGATCACTCCTTGGGAGCTGTTTTTGCAGATGGACTGTGAGATGCTCAAACATGGATGGGCTGTCTGCCTGGGTGCCTAGTTTTTGTGCTTTGCTTGCAGGTAGTAGTGATTATAAAGACTGTGTAAAATAAACCTTATTTCTTAATAATTTCTTTTACTTAGAATATTGGAGTTTTTTATCATTAGTATTCTTCTTTATGTACTCAAAAAAAAAAATTAGTTAAATATTAGACAGAAACATGTTTATTTTCCCTTTTGTCAGTACATGTGCATCCCTGCTCTCTTGTGCTCTTTCTTCCTCTCTCTCTTTTGTGTTTACATCCTCCCAGACAGTGCTTGTGCTCACAGCTTTCTTTAACAGGACTGTTTTATTCTTTGTGAAATTGAGACTTATAAAAGAAATAAATCTTGCTATTGTTCTCTTGGGGTGCAGCTGTGCTAAACTGCAATCATGGGAGTTGAAACAGGTTTCCTCTCACAATAACACTTACATTTGTTTCCTGACACTCTTTCTTAATAACATGAGTGTCTTCAGCTGACCAAGGAGAACAAGAGCCCTCTGCTCAGCACTTCTGAAGCTAAAATAACACTTGTGCAGCACAGAACAGTTACTCTTATATTACAGTGTCTTAAAAAAATTTTTGCATTGGATAAAGATCCACTAGATCTCTAATTCCTGAGTCATACTATCATTTCCTCCTGTTCCTTCACTGTCTGAAGTTTCTCCTACTACTAAGACATATTTTTGCATGAAGAACTAATTAATCCAGGCCTTATCACTTACCTTACCTGCTTCTCTTTGTCTTTTTTCTCAAGGATGAGCACAAAAAAGTGGATCAAAATGTCTGAGAAAGATGCAAAATAGAGCTTGTCAAGTTTCATAGGGATGGAAAAATGTGACACTTGCAGCACATTGAGGCACTTCCTCTGACTTCTGCAAGCAAGATGGGTATCTTTGCATTTCAGATTTTCCTCTTGTAAAAGTTATTGGAGTAGTAGAATGGTGTTAGCTGTATCTCCTCTGTATGTCCGGGTCTTTAGATAAAACATTTGGCTAGATTTCAGTCCAATTTTTATCAGTGATATATACACAGAAGTGGCAGTCTCACTTCGGAGGACAGATCCTAGAGATTGATACCTTAGTGGCTGACAAAAAGATGTCTTTTCCTCTTTTTCTTCTTCTGACATGAATAAATGATGTTTACAGAGCAGCCAAGATATTACAAATGTTGTTGAAAACAGGAAGGAGTGAGTTCTTCTCACTTTTATTTCAGAAGATGTTGCTATGGAAAGCAATATCTGCTTTAGATGAGTGTGAAAAACTGTACAGGAAATTAATCTTTTTTTTATGTTAATATTTTTAACCAATAAATTATCTTTCTTTTTATATAACAAGGACTTCCAAGCCCTTCAGGAAAACCTGCTTCAGTATATATAAACACAAAACTGCCTCATGTGTTTGCATCTTCCATGTCTGCCCTGCAGCTGACACATCCCTCTGTATCTTTTAATGAAGATGAAAAGCACTGCAAGACCTTATTATTATAACCTTTATTTTAACACAGGGGACAGCCTGGATCAGTTACTAAGAAAGAAAACATGAGAAGAGGCTTTTTCTTTTTTTTTCCTTTTTCAGGGAGAATGGGGTCATGAAAATGACAATCTGCAGGATGCAATGCCTGGGTAAACTGCTGGTGTGGAAGGAGCTAACAATAGGAAGAACACCTGTAAAGGGCTCTGTACTATGTCACCCTCACTGTGTCTCTCTTATTATACACAAAGTGCACTTTTTGCAGAGTGTTGTCACAGACCTTTGCTGCATGTAATTCTTAAGGGCAACGTAACAGATCCAGGCAGAGGGACGGGGAAGACTGTTCCACTGATGTCCGTGGCAGCATTCGCCTGCTCTAGGGTATTCACAAGTGTTGCTATTTATTTCAGCATAGCATTACATGGATTTCAAAGCCTGACTTCAGGAGACTTGGATGTCACACTCCTTGATACACAAAATTGATCCTGCTCTAAAACAATAATCAACAGTGTTTTGAAGGGTTATGACATACTGGAGAAAAATTCCTGGCACTGGAAATCCTATGTCCTGACTTCAACTCTTTGTAAAGCTTACTATGAGGTCTTGGGAAAGATGTCTAATGTACATTTAATGTGTGTCAAGTTCTTCAGCATGAATAACTGTTTTTAACATCTGTGAACTTCTATGATCTACAGTGGAAAAGCACTAGGGAAGCTTGATCTATAACCCTATTCAGAGCCCTCCCGCCAGTCATCCACATGTTTCTGGCATGATTCACTCCTGGCTTTGTCCTTCTACCAGCCTTAAGCAAAGCTGTGTGAATGGGTTTTGCCTGAGGTTCAATTGTTTTTGAAAGGTTGAGGAGAAAAAAGTATAGCTACCCTGTGTTGAAATGTGAGATGATAGGAAGGAGGAAGAGCCTTAAACAAACAAAAAGAAACGAATGAGTCCTGAGGTTTTGATGTGAACATCTGGTACCAAAGCCACATGAGGCCAAAGGCTGAATTTCTGATTCTAAGAAAGGACTTAATGAATATAATAACCACTACTGACAGTTTCAATGAAAGATTGCTGGGATTTAGCAAAAGTGAACATTTGAAAGCCATCATTTTGGTAGTTCTAACCATATCAACACTTTCAATCATGATTTGCCAACTTTCCAGCAGAAGTTCACATGCTTTGTTCTTGTCTGGATGGCTGATTAGTCTCCTTATTAAAAATACACAAAGTTAAAACTCCTGTCAGTGGTTCCACAAAGCCTCTTGCTGCTATTTTAACTTTGTCCCTGACCTTTACCAAAACATAAGCACAAGGTCGCTTACATTACAATTACCCAAATAAAGGTAAGAAGGTGTTTGTGGGGTTACAGGAAGGTTTGAATGTCTAATCGGCTATTCAATTACTTGTTAATTAATGATTACTTCATGATAGAGTGTTCGCTCTCTACCTATGAGATACATAAACAATGTCTCATTTTAGCATAAAGGTGATGTAATTCTTTCCCTTCAAACCACAGAAAAACAGCTTATCTGATTTGGACTTACATTGAAAACAACAACAAAAAAATAGACTAAAAGTCAAATTCTGCCCTTGGATGCAAGCACAACCCCCAAAGTCATTTGGAGACTGATGCCTGTATCTAAAAATAGATTATAGCCCTTAGTTTTGGTTACAAATTCAGAGTTGCTATGCCACATATTAAGGTGCTATTATAGGTTAAACCAGTGATGATCTCCTTCCTCAGCACTGATTTACAAGGCTGAAGACACACCCTCTCCCTCAGATTTATATGGAAAACTGTGTATTCTGAGCAATACAATAGATTTGGACTTAGTAAATCAAACTTGAAAGAAGGTACTTCTTATGCTAGTTACAGCATATTTAATGGGAAATACTTTGTTGGTTAGAGAAGTAGAGAGAAAGTTATCACATTAGGACTAATACAAACAGATTGGCTGAACACTCTAAACACTGTGTCTTTGTGGGTTTTCCCTGTCTATGCATTCATCCCGCAAAGTGTCAATATAAATTATGCCTCCTTAATTTGAACCTATCAGTCTGGATTGATACCTGCCATCAGCTCTTTAGATGATTACCCATTTTGTGTCAGGGCATTTTCCAAATAAAAAACAAATAAGCCAAAACAAAATATTAAAAGGTACCTTTCTTTTTGGTGCTTATGCTGAGAAAAGATGGGCAACAGTGAAATATTTCCAGAGAACTCTGATGAGTATGTTGCCAACAGTTTTCTGAAACAAAAATGTTGACTCTAGGGTTGTTTCCTTCTTAAAACATTATCTTCCTTCTACAGCTTTTCTATGACTGCAAAACAGAACTCCAAGGATATAAAATACTCGCTGTTTGCTTTTTTTTTTTTTTTGCATATGTACACTGGCAACTTAGTTGAAAGGCAATATATGTAAAATATATAGTGACAGGAGGAAGATTAATTTTCTGAATTTTTTCTTTTAGCTGTGTAACAATACAGTTAAAAACACTAATGGGATATATATGCTAACAATGGGTAGCATATGGATAATCTAATATAAGAATAAGTAGCTTCACTGACTGAATTCTTCTGTGCATTTATACTGGTTTGACTAAAGGTGAAAGTTTCTTAAGTATTGCACGTATATTTGAGGCATGTTTATTTGATACAGTGTAGTAAGTATGGCTGCCTTGGAAACAGTTTGGACAGAACTACAGGGTTTCTTAGTTAATGGTGTCAGAAGGCCACAATTTGGGTCAGAATGCATCTTTCATGGGGAAAATTCTGGAATTGAGAACTTCACTTTTGGAAACATGCTTCTCCAGTAGATTTCCCACCTCCCAAGCATTTACAGGGTATAATTTTATTTGGTCTACTGCATTTGTTTCATATTCAGCAGCATTGGATCAAGATAATACACAGAAATGAAGAAAAACCAAACCACCCAACCCAAATCCCCAAAAAACCTAGGCCCCAAAAAATCAACACATAAATATTGTTTCAAGACTAGCTTATAGGAATTCTGTTACCCTTAGCAAAAAGCCACTGCACGGCAAAAATTTTCCACTGTTCGTAATAATGCTGCTAATCATACTGCTTATGGGCATTACAGGCATATAAACTGATTAAATGATTGGCTTTTAACATGACACTTGTGTTCTTTGCAGCTGTTCAGTGGTTTATACACAGACAAAAAGATACAGACACAGATACATACTTAGATATTATTGACAGCTGGAGAGGGGCTGTCCACAGCAACTTAACCCCACACTAGCTAAATGAATGCAATGTTTAAGTTTATATCAGGTTTTCTTCCCACTACACAAAAGCATGTTTATTTGTCTATTAATTATTTTTATTGAGGCAAAACAGAACACAAGAAGGTGATGAGTAGTCAGCATTCTTTCACTAAAGTAGGCTAGAACAACATGATTGTCTTGTATTATGAAGCAACAATCAGTATGGCTGAAGAAAGAGCAGTGAATACTATTTACCTTGACTTCAGCAATGTTTTAGATGCTGTCTCTCACAGCATCCTCATAGACAAACCAAGTCATTAAGTGTGACTCAAATGACTGGACAATGAGATGCATTGAAAAACAGCAGAACAGCAGATCCCAGAGGATTGTAATGAGTGGCACAGAGTCTGGTTGGAGGCCTGTCTCTAGTCATGTCTCCCAAGGGTCAGTACTGGGCCCAGTGTTGATTAACCTGTTCATCAGTGATTTGGACAAAGGCACAGATGCCTCCTCAGCAGGTCACTGATGACACAAAGCTGGGAGCAGTGGCCAATACCCCAGAGTGCAGCCCTTCAGAAGGGTCTCAACAGGGTGGAGAGACGGGCAGAGAGGAACCTTCTGAAATTCCTTAGAGGCAAATGCAGGGTCCTGACCTGGAGAGGAATAACCCCAAGCACCAGCACAGGCTGGGCACTGACCTGCTGGAAAGCAGCCCTGAGGAGAAGGACCTGGGGTCCTGGTGGACAGCAAGCTGTCCATGAGCCAGCAGTGTGCCCTGGGGGCCAAGAAGGCCAATGGTGTCCTGGGGTGCATTGGGAAGAGCACTGCCAACAGGACAAGGGGGGTGATCCTGTCCATCTCCTCAGCCCAGATGAGGCACAACTGGAGTGCTGTGTCCAGTTCTGGGCTCCTCAGGACAAGAGAGAGATGCAGTTCCTGGAGAGAGGCCAGTGGACAAAGATGATTAAGGGACTGGAACAACTCTCTTATGAGGAAATGCTAAGAGAGCTGGGCCTGTTCAGCTTTGAGCAGAGATAACTGAGAGGGGACCTCATCAATGTCTGTGAGTATCTGAAGGGAGGGTGTCACAAGGACGGAGCCAGCTCTTCTTTGTGGTGCCAAGCAATAGGACAAGAGGCAATGGGCAGAAACTAATGCCCATGAAGTTCCACCTGAATACAAGGAAGAACTTTACCATGTGAATGATGGAGCACTGGAAGAGATTGTCCAAAGAGTTTGTGACACAATTTTGTGCCACATTTCATATGACCCTGCTTGAGAAGAGAGGCTGGATCAGATGACGCACTGTGGCTCTCCCCTCGTCTTTTGAAAAAGATTTTTTCTTAATGAATAATTTAATGCAAAATCCTACTTGAATTAGAAAGGAGAGACTGCAGCCAAAACTACTACTAAAAGCTACCACCTGGACTGTGATGCAAACCTAGCCTCATGTTACCTGCAATCGAAATAGGCAACTGTGTGAAGGAAGCAAGCTCAGAAAGGAAAAGGGACTTTTCCACTGATGCTCAGAGCAAAGCCCTAGCCCCCAGACTTTCAAGAGTTATATTCCTGCTGACCTCTGCCTGGCTCAAAACCACCTTGATTTTCTGCCAAATTTGAAGCTAGAATGGATACGTCTGGGATAACACACAATCTGCATGTTTAACAGCAGTAAAACTTAGTATGCGCCATCTCATTGTAGTAATGTATATGTTTCCTTGCACAGTGTTGGAACTGTGATTGTCAAGCCCTTCTTCATTAGACAGGCACTGAATGCTCCATCCTACTGCTGACCAGCTGTTGAGGAGCAGCTGAAGTGGTTCAAATACTGTTACGCAGATAAACACTATAAATCCTCATATGGGCCAACATGATTGCATGCATAATCTTGTACTGAAGTTATTTGTTTCTGGATCCCAAACACTGCCATGATTGCAAACCCTACTGCTCTTGTTCTTTATTTTAGGTAGCCATCACTTGTCCACCAGATAAGGAGATGGCTCTTTGTGCTAGGCAATGTATAAGTTTTCCAGAAGCTTATTTAAGAAACTTAAAAAACATTTCTAAAATTTGTATATACTTTCACTTCTCACTGGCACAGGTTTCCCAGAAAGGTGGTAGAATCTTCTTCCTTGGAGATCTTCAGAAGCTCTCTGTATATGGACCTGTAAACCTGCTGTAGACAGCCCTGTCTGAGTATCAAGATTGGACTTCCAGTGGTTCCGTCCAACCAATCACCTCTGTGATTCTCTGAAACTTTCGGAGAAAAAAAATTAGATTTGTCCTTCCTAAGAAACATATGATACACAAAAGCAAGACAGACAAGAAGGCAAGGCAGAAAGAAGGTGAAGAAAGCCATTTCATATTGCTTGTGTTTCCAGAATAATGATTAATTTAAGATGGCTACACAACACCCAAGCAATTCTAAGATGTGAACTTGGATTTCTTGAAATGTTGTGACAGAGACCAGTCTGATTCTCTTTTCCTGAGCTGGAGATTTATTTTTTTTTTTTTTCTGTCAAAGCAGAAGTTTTACCATTCAACTTGCAGTTTCGGTTTCCTACCCAAATTCATCTCTGCTATGTGACCAAGAAAATATTTGACCTCACAAGATGCTGAACTCTTTACCAGCCATTGAAACTGAAACTGAATTCAGCAGTGGTGTGAACATTAATGAATGGGGAAAGACTCTTAATTGTCTCACAGAACCAGTCTCAATTATTAAAACCAAATAACTATTTAATAATTAAAATCAAATAACTTTGAGTTCCTAATTTTTCATTTCTTCTGCTGCAATTGTTTCAGCTGAATTTGGACATTAAATAAGTGATTCATGTGAAGTAGTAATTTCTTTTACAGGAGGTGAAGAATAACAAGGACACCAACAATAGCTGAAAGAATTAGAACTGGAATCTGGAAACCATAAAATGTGGTGTCTGTATAAACCTGATGGGAACAGATCCTTTAATCAGAAATAGTGCATGAAGAATTCTGTTGGAAGTAGGCACAAGGAAACTATGCTTAAAACTATGTTTGAATGCTCCTGAAAATTTTTCCCTGAAACAGATTTGAAAAGGAAGAGGAGGGAACGACAAGTGATTCCATATGACTTTTTTTTGGAAATTACTTTTTTTTCCAAGATCATCTCTACTGAAATCAATTTCCCTTAATGGAGCTGACCCAACTACTGTTCTATATTAAGGAGCCAGGTGTTCTGCTTGGTCTGTTTTGAATAAATGGCAGAGTGTATCTAAAAGACAATTTTTCATTTTTACTTTGTCATATTTATTTGGCCTGTTCCTGTTTTAAACTGATGACTTGGCTAATCTAGAATAAAAAGGCCTACACTAAGCACTCTCAGCTCTTGTTTGCTTTAATTAGAATTTTAACGTGATGTTAAAATCGTGATCCTTCCAAGTAAAAGCTGATGTTTATAACATTTGAAATATAGTCATGAGCAAGAAAAGGACAGACTCTTCTTGGCCAAAGAAGCTAGTCAGAATTTCTTAAATGAAATAACTGCACAATATGAAGTGCAGCTTCTAAAAAATAACATTGCATCAGGAAGTTTTCCATTTGTCTCAGATATGACACATTAATATTTCACATAAAGTCAGCTCAAATGACTTTGAAATATTTTGTTTTGTTCAAACAACCCTAAATATTTCTTTCCTATTAAGTAAATTAGGATGAATTCCCCTGCTGTGGCAAGCTGCTGCTAGAGAATACTGCTCTGTTCAGCTCTCCTGATGCAGTATTGTCCTTCCCCCAGCTAACAGCTCACTGCTGTCTGACTGCAGACTTCATGGGAGATGTAAGCTGGCCTGTAAGGACCTTTGGGAGAATCTAACAAGCTACAACTCACGTTGTCAATGATACGACACATCTACCCCATGAGCATCTGCATGAGTCTCTGAGTGTGTGAGTAAGTGTCCAAATAAGAACAGGATGAGGAAAATATATTTTGAATTAGCAGGACTTCTGCATTTCTACAGCAGCATGTACACTGACGTGGGCTTGAAGAATACACTGGAAACAGGGGTAGTGTCTGAACTAACTGTGTCACACTGCCTGATGCTGATTAGGTAGTGCTGTACTCTTGGTAAGATAACTGCTGTAGTAATTTCAGTGCAGCTTTCTTTAAGAATAGTTGGATATAAACTGCTACCACTAAGGACATTTTCTAGTGTTTTTGGAAAAAAAAAAGGATTAGTTTGTCTAAAATCAAATTTATGCTGACCACTTAATTGGTCAATTTTGATGTTATTCAGATGAGAACTAGAAAAACAGAAGCATTTGACTTTCATCACTCTATAACACAAAATCCACACTTTTTCAATGTAATATGGTCCTGGATTCCTGCTGTGGCAAAAGAAGTAGGAAGTTAATCTAGGTGAGAAATTACTCTGCATAGGAAAAATTAAGAAATTACTCTAGATGGTTGTCTGTATAGTAACAAATCTAGAGGCTAGTACAGGACACTGTAGGTTTAATCAAATTTTCCAAGCTGCCATTTTTGCAAGATATTTCTCAAACAGTTGGAAGATGTCCATGGAGTTCTCTGAACAAAGAAAACAGGTGTGTTACTCACCTCATATCTAAACACCAAAAGTATTTTTCTGGTAGTTCAGACAAGGAGTAAATATTTGCTGTGATGGGTTGACATCTGCTTCTCTGTGGTCTTCACCCAGGGTAGCCTCTGCTTCACCATCTGTACCACCCCCTCACTCTCCTTCTGCACTGACCTTGGTGTCTGCAGGGCTGTTTCTGTCACATATTTCTCACTCACCTCTCTAAAAACCAGTATGAGATGCTTTTTACTCTTTTTTACATAAATTTTCCAGAGGCACTACCAGCTGGACTGATGGACTGCTTATCTCTGGCCACCGGAGGTGCCATTTTAGCACTGACTGGAAGAATCCATGTTGGGCATGGGACAGTCCCTGACCTCTCCTCTTGAAAACCACCCTCGAATTCCCCACTGCCAACACTTGGCAACACTTTAGCATAGCTCATTTGGTAGAGAGGCTCTTCCTCTTTTTGTGTTGGCTGTAGCAGTGAAGACCCATAACCCTCCTAGAGCGCAAAATCCCTGGACTACATGTGAGAATTTCCCTTTAGACCCAAAGGATGCTAGCCTCCTACCCCTCAGGGAAAAGCCATGAATATCGTCCATCTGAATTTTTGTACAGCCTTTGACATGGTTTTCCATAATACCCTTCTCCCTAAATTGAGGAGATATGGATTTGATGGGTAGTCTATTCAGTGGATGAGGAACTGGTTGTATCTAGAGGTCAGTGGCTCAATGGATGGAGATCAGTCATAAGTGGGGTCCTTCAGGGCTTTGTATTGTGAATAGCGTTGTTTAATGTCTTCATCAATGACACAGACAAAGGGATCAAGTGCACTCATAGAAATTTTGCAGATGACATCAAGCAGAATGGTGCAGTTGACATTTCTGGGGACAGGATGCCATCCAGAATGACCTGGATAAGCTAAAGAAATGAGCCCATGAGAATCGTTTGAGATTTCTCATGGCCAAGTGTAAAGTGCTGCACCTGGGTTGAGGCAACACCAGACATAAATACAGACTGGGAGAAGAAGACATTGACAGCAGCTCTGCAAAAATGGACATGGGTGTGCTGGTGAGTGAAAAGCCGGACATGACCTGACAATCTGCACCTTCAGCCCTAAAAGCCAATTGTATCTTAGGCTGCATCAAAAGAGGAGTGGCCAGCAGGTTGAGTTATTCTGCCCTTCTGATCCATTGTGATGAGACCCATTCTGAGCGCTTGTCCAGCTCTGGGGTCCTCAGTGCAGGAAAGACATGAACCTGTTAGAGCAGGTCCAGAGCAGAGTCACCAGGAGGATTGAGGCCTGGCGCACTTCTATGAAGACAGACTGAGAGAACTTGGGTTGTTCATCCAGGGGAAGAGACAGCTCCAGAGGGACCTCATTGCAGCCTGTCAACTGAAAGGGACCTACAAGTGATATAGGGATGAAACTTTTAGAGGTGTCAGTTGTGATAGGATGAGTGGTGATAGATTTAAACTGAAAGAGGGTCAATTTACATTACATATACCAAATTTTTACGAGGCCGATGATAAAACACTGGCACAGGTTGTCCAGAAAGCTAGTAGATACTCCATGCCTGGCAACATTCAAAGTTAGGCTGGTCAGGGGTCTGACCAACTTGATCTAGTTGAAAATGTCCATACTAACAGTAGAAGTGTTGGACTTGATGATCTCTGGAGGTCCATTCCAACACAATTCTATGATTCTGTGATTTATCTGTCTGCCTATACATACATGCAGACAGTGCACTGGTAAAATAAAGGGTATATTAAATAAGGTTATTTTCATAACCTTATTTAATATACCCTTTCTTGATATTATGTCATAGTAAATCAAAAGGCCTAGATTTGTTGAGATCATATCCATGGATGCCAGCATGCATAAAGAAGATTTCGGTGCCAAATCCTATTTAACATTTCTAAAAGATGGGAGGGTGTCGGGCTTTAGGATTTTTCCTTTTGCTTCTTTCTGCCATGGAATTTAGTCCCATCTTAGTCACTAAGAAACCGTAATGATTGGTACTCATCAGAGACAAAAGAAGCTGCCAAGCTCAGGGGAGGAGGGCACCTGGCTGCACTTCTTTATCTGAGGAGTGTCTCTTGGAGGGGCAGAGATACTGCGAGATTTGGGCTGCGGGAAGGGATTGGGCACAGCTCCTAGCTCTCTTGGCTTTGGAGGGGGAAGAAGCTGCAGCCGCTGTGCAGAGAATTTGCCACCACTGCAGGGTTCCGTCTCCCGCTGTTTTCTTCTACGGTGAGTGGAGCTTTGCTTGTAAGATCAACCATTGCACTGGGACCTTATTAACACCCTACCTCACTAAACAAAGGACCTTCACCAACTGCTCAGGTGTCACAGGGGAAACCTCAGGATCCCCAAGCCCCTTCCCCCTCCCAGGGAGCCTCTCTCTGCCATGTCAGGGAGCCGGGCTGCCACTGCCCAGCCCCACCATTCTTCTGCCACAGCTCCAGGTCTTTGCCACACTATAGCTCTGGACCCCCTGCCCTGCCGGGACACTCCACGGTTCCAGCTACAGCTGCAGAATTTTGCTGCCTGTTGCTTGCTGCCCAGGGTGATCCTGCCCTGCTGTTCCCAGCCACTGCTCCGATGTTGCTGCTGTAGCCCCTTCCTTCCATCCAGCCTGCCGCCATTTCCGCATGAGGGAGGCGGGGCCGGCCTGGCGCCGCAGCGCCCCCTGCAGGCGCGGGGGAGTCACCGCACCCGCCCTGCCCGCCGGGAGCCACCAGCGCCCCCTGCCGGCTGCGGCCGCAACTGCACCGGCGGGGAAAGGGCTGAGAGAGCGGGAAGAGACTTCACTGGGTTTGCGCTTCCTGGTGCTGCTGTTGGTCTCAGCACTGCTTTTCTGTGTTTGCCTTGTTATACGTACACACTGCCAAAGGACCGCTATTCCTTTTCCCATATCTTTGCCTGAAAGCCCCTTAATTTCAAAGTTATAATAATTTGGAGAGAAAGGGGTCATATTTTCCATTCCAAGGGAGGATCCTTCTTTCCTTAGATGACAGCTGTCTTTCAAACCAACGCAGAGGGCATCAACACTCTTAATTAGGAAAACACTGGGCAGTGAGACGTGATTTTTTACCTTGGCTTACTCAGTTGATATGTCTGGTGAATTTAGGTCATGCCATTTACTTTATTGTGTTTATCACTCCCCTGGTTGCCCATCTGTTTGTGTTTCTTTTTTAACACTTATTTCAATCATTGTTTGTGCTATGCTGGAGACTGAACTTCAGAACAGAAAAATTATTTGTAAGCAATGGGCAAGTGTTATATTTGTAACAAAGTCTATTTAATAATTCCTAATATTTATCAGTTCACAGCTGTTCACTTTCACATACTTAGAAGCTCGTTGCCACGAATTAGCTATTACAAAGCAGAAATTTACTTTGCACTGCCATTATACAAAACTGCAGGTTATTATTTATCAAGAGAAAATAAATTCAAATCTATATGGGTGAAATCCATCTCAGTAGCCTTTGGACCCCTGTAGCAGAAACATGGGACACACAGAGAGCTTTGGTGTCTCCATTACCAGAAGTCAAATAATGAGCATTTAGTGGGATTCTATCATATTACAGGAAAACACCCCATGGTAACTTGAACCCCCACAGTCATTAAAACAAAATTCCTTGAAATATTAGTCCATTTTTATTGTTTATATGTTGACTTAACTCAGATTAGAAGGTCAGACTGCCCAGATTGCTTTTCAGTTCTGTCCTAGTGAAAGATAAATTGTTTAATTTTCTCACTAATAATTTCAGTTGCATGACCTGATGGAATAGCAGCAGGCTGTCCAACTCCCTCCATAGCACTGCTTCTATGTTATATTAATTTCCTGGCCATTTCCTGGTGACCATTTACTATGTCACTTAACTCTCTTGTCTTTTCAGTTTCACAGGCATAGTATTTTTTAAATGCAGGATTGTCATAAATTTTTTGGCTAAGTGGTGGGTGATAGTGTATCTTTCCCATCCCCCAATTACAGCAGTGATACCAGGAATGCTAGGCTGTGTTCAGGGACTGTCATTTCAGCTGTAAATAACTTCTGCAAGTCAGGCAGTTCAAAGACTACTCAGATACAGCGAAAGAGCTTGGATTTCTAAAGCACTGTAGCAAAAAACCTTTGTGTTTTTTGTATCTATCTGAGGCATTTCTGTAGGGCTTCTTTCTGCTACCTACAATATACGTGTCACAGAGAAACTGCATGTGTTAATATCACAGAAGCAGGCCTTTTAGTTATACACAGTCATAAAACACAGGCATGGTTGCAGAGACTTAATTTCAGATATAAATAACATGCACTAAAGAGTTTGGCTAAAGACAAGTTAATTTCTTAGCAACAACAATCCCCTTGAAGATATGACCATGGCAGAAAATGTAAAAAAGCCTGTCATATGTCTTGACATTTACCCCAGTATAACAAAGCCTTTTCGTTTTTTTCATCTGTTGTATGCAGTGTTTTTATTCAGGGCTTGCTAGGTTCTTTGGAAAAACCCCAGTTTTACTAGCCCACACTACTCCAACTGCACACCAGTGTTTTGTGGGGCTACCTACAGTGACCACACAGAATGTTTGGGGTTAACAAGGTCTTTTGTGCCTGTAAAATTGCATTGCGTACTTCAAGGTATCTCTTTTCCTGTATGCTTCTTAGATGGCAAAGGATGAGTTAAAAAAAGAACAGCTGAAAAGTGAAAGAATCAAATACAAAACCATCTTTTCTCACCTAGAAAAATGTTTGCAAGAAAGAAGAGATTTATTTCTAGGCTGAAATGACGTTCACACCATGTTTGCTTGGAAACATCTTGCTCTTTCAATGGCATGCTTTGGTTGGTAAACAACCATTAAAATTCTGAGCAGATCTGCATAGCTTGCAGGAAAACCTCTCAAAACAGCTGCAGCCTCCTTTCAACAGATGGGAATTAATAATAGCCTTTGTTCTCCAGGCTCTTCCATTTTTACCCACAAAATGGGGTAAAAGTTGCTTTTCCTAGATCGCTGGTGGCCACAGGAACGTGACCACTCCTGGAGTGGAAGCTGTGGGTTGTGGATGAACACAGAAGGGTGTGCATGGCTCCAACCTCTCTTTCCCCTCCCCCGCGCTGGCCTCTGCAGATAACAACACCGAATCCAGCTGATACAGTGAGATATAGATCTGGTCCCACACCTCACCTCCTTTTGCGTCTCTCCTCTCAGTGTGGGCAAACCCATTGAGGATGCTTTGGGTGCCTGCTGTGTCTCCAGAAGGTGTGTGTTTGCGACTGAGGGTACAGCCTGATGCGTGGCAGAAGTGCCACAGCAGATCTGGGGATTTCCAGCAATGATGATGGTGCATCACCAGAATGGATGAAAGGCTCACCTCTGCTGGCAGAGAAAAGCTGACAAGTAGTGTGAGGCACCCCTCCGCACTGGGCATGGGGTCAACCCCTGGCCTCTATAGGTGCCTGCATTGATGAGGGGTGTTGGCCTCTGCCAGTGGGTGAGTTTAACTTTATTTCTCTTTATTAACCCAGAATGTATTGTTTTGACTGCCAGAGTTACAAATTTCTGCCAAAACATCTCGCCGGGCCCTTTACGCTATGCTTGATAATGCGGCACTGGAACTTTTGTCTCTTGTTATGGAGGAATTGACAGGTACGTCTCTTGCTTTCCAGAAGTCCTTTCCGTAAGGCCTAGTCTTACGGCCTTTCATAAGGCCGAAGTCTCAAACACCTGGAATCACCCCCATCCATCCCTGCTGCCTGTACCCTCGTGCCCTGGACTTTTGTCCTGACACTCCCCACGGGCTGGGACCCGAGCGCCGTGGAAGCCGCCAGCCCCTCTCAGATGCCTCCAGGCAGCGCTGCCCCTCGAGACCGCGCGGCATCGAAGACAGGAGTGAAGTATGTGAGATGCAGAAACAAAATGTTCTTGGCTCCACGAGGAAATGAGAATCTGCCAAAAATCCCTGGGAGACCACAGCGTGCTGCAAAATCTTCCGTTCGGTGGCACTTTCCCACCCTCCCTCCCTGTAGGAGAGGATAAACAAGCACGGCTCGGAGAAGGCTGGGGCGAGACGGAGGCCTCGAAGGGTCTCCCGCCGGCGGGGCGGGGGCACAGAGGGGCAGGGGAGTGTCCCTCAGGAGCACGGAGGCGCAGGGGAGTGTGCCTCAGCAGCAGCGCC
>VZTR01002281.1:7642-24623 GCA_013400775.1 Chaetops frenatus | reverse complement strand
TGCCCTGTCGCGACTTGTGAGGTGCGCTAGATGTTGTTGATTTGCCTCCTCTGCTGTGTCTAATTTCCGTTTGGGAACCTAGGAGTGGTGCTTCAGTATCGTGATTCCCCCTTCTCTCTGTTTTAGTACCGAACAAACACGTCTTTACTGCTGACTAGTAAAATCTGCAGAACACATTCGTGAATGACAATATTTCTGTGGTGTAAGCTGCAGAGGTCTGCTGAATTTCTTTCACACTGACATTTGATTCAACAAGGAGAACGTATTTCTCAATCCTTTTTAATTTCAGTAATTTCCTTGCATTGTTTGGAATTTTTTAGGCCTCCTAATTTTTTATGTACATGTTGATGATGTGTGCCTCAAAATCTTTTTACTCCAGCTATTGTCAGATGTCCAACTGCACAAGGATCCAGCTCAGATGGCAATATTAGAAGTTTTGCAGAGGCACAAGAAGAGATTTTCTGCATAGTAAAATCTCAAAGACACTGAATTTTCTTTTCTTGGTCTCTTTGCCTACTGCTGCTCTGATAGTCTGCTGTTCCTCATACAAAAAAATATCCATGGGATGTAAGAATTATTGCCACATGTATCTTCTCTTTTTTTCCTTTCATAGTGAGATGAAAGCAGGAAAGCTGCTTTTACTGTTTGATGGCAAGTGGATTGAACTATCAATTTAAGGACAATAGGAAACATTTTGATGTGGCAGCATGACATCTCTTAACATCTAACAAAATTAGGTGTATTCTGGACTAGCTAGGAATGTATCTTGTATTATACTTAGAAGGCAGCCTCCTCCACTTTCCGTTACTAGCGTTTGATGTTTTGCAGTCAGCTAAGGAAAGTCTGCAGTGTTAGACTTGCAATGTTTTGGGAATGCAAGCCTAGTTCTCAGGTAAAACTGGTTTTGCTTATTGTTTTGTGGGCAGCAAGGCACCAAGTTACCCAAACAAGAAAGTCCCAGTTATCCTCCAAACACCAAAGTTTCCAAGGGATTGGCAGGGGGGCAGTAAGCAATTCAGACTGATCACCATCAACAACCATGTACAACTGCTGCTGCTCTTTTCTGATGACTCACATAATAGCATTGTTTGGTTCCATTTTAGAGAGAGAACAAACATAGCCTCAGTGAAAGGAAAAAGGAAACAGAAGCAAACTGATAATGACTGTACTTTCTAAAGGAAGAAAAAGTCAAGATGTCTTTCAAGGATGACTCCTCTTTGGGTACATTGGTTGAGATGCAATCAGTTAGTGTATCTGAAGTGCACTCAAGATAAATTTAATATAAGTTCATATTAGACCTCAGTTTTTTCTCAAATTTGTAAACATTTAGTCAGAGTTTAGACACATAATGTAGGTACCTGAGTCATAAATTAGGCAGAAGTCAAAGAAATAATACTAAAATATTTGCAAATTCTATCACAAATTCACATCTCTGTAAGTACGTATAAGGTTTCCTTGTAATCAGTTTACCAAGGGGAGAAATATAGATGTGGAAATACAAAGAGAAGTTAGTTTTTTTTACCAAACTGGAAGAAGATTAGTTTACTGGGGGTACATATTTGTATTGATTTCGTTGCGACCTGTTATATGTAAAGATATTCATACAATGGTTGCTGCACAGGACACATCTAGAGTATATAGCTTGTCAGGGACTTACAGTTGTGAAAACTGTTGCAAAACATCTGCTTTGCTTTAGTGAAAAAGTCTGCTCACATTTCAGGGAAAAGTCCCAGAAGAAATGGTGAAAGAAGGAAAAAGTGATTTTTTTTGGTATTTTCTGTTCTGCCTTAAAACTAAAGAGAATAGCAAAACATATCCAAAAAGTTACACTAGAAAGAATTTTGTCGTAAAATGGAAAGTCTTGAGTCTTGTGTTGCAGGATCAAGAATGATAATATCAAATAACCTGAACCATTGAATGGTTTGGGGCAATACAGGAATTAATGTGTATAGAATAATTATGCAGCTGATGATTTCAGAGCAAAGGGGACAGTTAGAGCAATGTGGATTGCCTCTCTCAGATACATGAGAACAAATAGAAAACATTTTACCAGTATGCTGGGGAAAGAGCACTATTGGTAGAAAGTTCATCTCTTAATAAATCATGAGGGAGATTATATTAAAAAAGACTTAGCATGGTTGAAACACTGAACTTGCTTTCCTTTCACCTGAAAAAAATAATATACAAAGTGGATGGGAAAAAAGCAGTAAATGCAGAAGGGAATAAACTGAAAAAAACCCCTAAAAAATATCTAGACCTATACAGGCCACTTGGACATCACACATCCTTAGGTGCTAAAAATACTGTTTCCTGAATAATTTTCTTCTACTTACAACTATTTGAAAACAGTGGTCAACTGTGGAGGTGCTGAAAGATGGAAGGGAAGGAAAGATCACATTCTTTTTCTAAAGCAGGCCAACTCCATAATTCTACCCAGGTCTACAAGTCACAGCTTTCCCCAAAAGATAAGTCCCATAGGAACGCCCCCTCCCTCCTTTATCCTATTATGTCCCTCTAGCTCAAGGGTGCACCTCAGCTCCTTAAGCCCAAGTTTATACACTAAACTATACATAAGCTTAGGTGTAAGTGCTCACTTGGATCTGCAACCCTGAGAAGAAAATTTCTGAATATTTCTGAATATTCAGACTCTTGGCAATGGAAAATGAACATGCAGATACACAGGAGATGCTGGAGAAAGATGAATGGGATATAAATACTATTTTCCTTGATATTAAACATCCGGGATTAGCACAGCAAAATGCAGATGATCTGAAAACTCATAGAGTGAAAATATATTGGTGCAGCACATCACAGTTTCACGAGTAATGCCAAAAATCTGCAGCAGTATTAAAAAAAATACAAAAATAACCCTATTCCTCAGGCAGGATGCTATTGATTTTGTCTTTTGTATGCTCAATAAACTGGGGAGGTACAAAAGAAATAATGAGATTCATTTGCTATTTTTAATATGCAGCAATGAATTTTAGTCCCTAAAGTGCCCCAGCGGGTGTAGATGTGATTGTGGAATAAAGAGATGCATGGAAATTCAAAATGATGTACAGCTCAACAAAAACTTACAATCTACTGGCATTATGAAGAATATCAGTATATTATTAATTGTGGTAATTTTTTTTTCATTTCAAGAGAGAGCTCTTCTCTTTTGGGAGTGTAAATATACTCACTGCAGCTTTATTAAAGGGTTTTCATAAACTAAGTTTCATTAAAGGGAAGATCTGCAGCATTTCATCATGCCTCTAATATCTGATTTGGACAGATCAGCTCCTTGATCTAAGCTTCTGATACTTGTGTAGCCCTGATTCAGGGAAGCATTTATATTCAGAAGCAGCCCTTAGTATCAAACACAGACACAAGCGATTTTCTAAATGGGAAAGGCCTCAAAGACATATTTAAATTCTTGCTTGGCTCAGGAGTTGCTTGCTGTCTTTTATGATGCTGTGAAACAGAAACAAATGTGACGTTTACTGAAGTATGAGCTGTGAACTGCAGCAGTTCCAGCTGGAGAGTTCTCTTCAACAAGCTTCTGACTGCCCTTGCATAGCCTGATCCTAAAGTAACTGGGGCCGTGCTTTTACCAGGTTCATTTCTTTTTCTTCCTTGAGGATCTAGCAGTACATAAAAACCACCAAATCAAACCAAAACCAAACAAAAAACTCACAACCAAAAGCAAGACCATATACACAAATTTTGACTTCTGGAGTAGAAAGGAGTATCTGCATGTCTGACCTGGGAGAAATGATGTCTTGTGGGAATAATACTGTTTTCTGTGAGGAGGCTTTTATTTGTTAGTGCTTTACTCCCATGGGATAACTCAGATGATGTTTGCAGAGCAAGATTTTCCTGCCTGGAAATTCAAAACTCCCTTCCTTCACTGCAGAGCCGGGTGAGGCAAACAGGGCCCTGATTCTGGTGGATCAGGCTGGAGTCTGCCAAGGAGCACTCCAAAAGCAGGGAGGTTTGACCAGTTCTAGGACATGGGGCAGTACAGGGACATCCATGTGTAGTGCATGGAGCTGCCCCACTGCAGAAGGCCCACAGGGGAGGGGTGTGGGGAAGGGAAGCACTTCTGCTTCTGCCTCTACATTTTCCCTTATCTTGTCATCTCCTTTTCTCCTCAAAGTGTTTCTCCCTCAGCCCCCACAGCACCACAGGAAACCTCACCTACTCTACTTATTTTTGCCTGTTGGCATGTGGGCAGGTATACCTGCCCTGTGTGGTTTAGCTCAGCACTGCATCACGGAGCAAGCACTTTTGTTCAGAGCTCTTTTTAAAGCTATTANAAAAAAAGAAACACGTACCCTGAAGCCTGAATAGCAGCATTTCTATCATCTGTTGTCATGACACACAGCTGACGTGGGAACACGGCAATAAGGCTGACTGCTATATGGGTTTAATTTTGGTGCAGAAATTTGCTAGAAGAAGGTTTCAAAAATATCTCTGGGTGGGAGGAAAACAGGTGGGTGCTGGTTATGTGTATGGAGCAGGAGGAAATGGTTGTCAATCTTACCTAAGCATTACTCTGCATCCATCAGCCCTTTGGTACCCTCGCTACTCAACAGGGGAAGTAAATGATGCTGTCTCTCTGCTCCTCTCTCCTGTTACTTCTGGAGAAGATGTTGGTGAACCACAGAGTGCAGGGAAACTGAACATGGGATGACTGAAAAGAATCAGGCATGTCTTGGTCATGCAGTTTTGGTAAAGATATCTATGCAGAAAGGAGATCACATATCAACCATTGGAGGCAAGTGACAGAGAGATCTACTCAGGACAGACATCTGCACCAATATCATCTAAAATGACAACTGACATTGGAGATGGGTGGTGAGTAGTGTATGATCTGTAGGGGCTCCCAGGCTAAACCCCTATTCTGTGGTTGTCCATGTAGGTGAGTGAGAGGACTCAGTTCAGCCTGTTGTTCAAGGAGTCCGTTCAGCCCCGTGTTCCTATGCCACATACACACTTTTGTTTCAAGAATCTCTTCTGCCCATGTCAGTGTACATAGGTAAATCAGACCCAGTCTGGTTTTTAGACACTTCTGAACTATCACAGCTTCTGCTGGATATGAAAGAGTGTAGGTGTTCAGAACTATTCTCCAAAAATTGCTCTTCTAACCTGTTTCTAGCTCATTTTCTTTTACCACAATTACCCTTTATTTCTCATCTGTTAGTCATCTTGACTAATGATTTTACTCATCTATACTAGTTTACTCACCCATTTCAATACTTTTCCTAGATCACAGGAACATTTTGTGACTTAATTAAATAATCAATTATAAACTCATAGGTCTTTGAATGAAAAATGTTATGTTTTATAAGAGCAAAATACTATGATTACATGACTGAAAAACATAATTGAATGTAGGACTTTTCTTGTTCACATTTGGCGTTTGGACACCCATTTTAACTGTGGTGGCAAAACTGGAAGCCCCAGCACTGAGAAATTTGAAAGAGGACATCCACACTGTCACAAGTTGGTGGTCTGTACTGAAATTGAAGCAGAGGAAGAAAAGGAAAGAGGGAAGGTGCACTGGAACAGAGGGATGTTTAAGCCTGTATGAGCAGAGTAATTCAGAGTACCTCTTGTGGAGAAAAGGTTGCACCTATTGTAGTTTTAAACCCAAGGGAACCATAGCATTTTCTTTTATCCCCTTTTCATTGCGTTTCAACACAGGTTAAAAATCTGGCTTTTCCCATACCAGTGCCTCTGTTTACCCAATGTGTGAAATTCTCCCTTCTACAGTCCCAAAACAGAAGCCTTGTTGGGTTGAAAATTTCGTAGCAATGTATCCTTTGCATCTTTACTTAGCTTTTGGGGTTTGATCCTGTCTCTGTACTCCTCTGATTCTCCTGCAGCTTTTAGTTTCCAGACTTTACACTGAATATCTCATAATATGCTCAATAAGAATTGAATAGTTTCCACTTAGAATTCTAAAAATGGTTTGCCATTTCCAGAAAGTGACAGTATCAATATTATCGTCAGTCTTTTATGCAAATTGCCACACTGTTGCTACTCACCAAAGTATCTCATATTTCTCAAACCAGGCTCCACATTCATCCACTCAGATTCTCTGGAACTCCTGACCTTTCTTCTGGAGATGCCCAAACTACTGCCAGTCACCTAGCTGCTGGCTAGAGTAGATCTTAATAATTTAAATGGTGTGAACAGTCATCAGCTGGCAAACTGTTCTTAATACTCTCGCTTTGCACATCAAGAGAAACAAAGAGAATTTAGGTGACTTTTCTGAATTCTTACCTTGTTCCTTCCCCTTCCCCTTTATTCTAGAGGGCTAGAAAAAAATCAATTGTGAGTTTGTCTTTGGGGAAACAGAACCATCTGGGAAAAATATAAGCTCTTGCTGTAGGGTCGATCTAGCTTCCCATGCTAAACAAAGACATTGATTTTCCCCTTCTTTTTAGTTATTGCACTTCACATCATTTTTTCAAGCCACCTTGAAAAGACAGCTTGGAATAGCATTCTTCCTATATAAACAACTCTGTCTTTAGTAGAAATCTTGCTTTCCTTTACATGAGTAGCAGCCATGTGCGCTCAGTCAGAATACCCTAAGTGAGAGAGGACTCAATTACATTTTTAAGAAGCACATTTTCTTTGTAGACTCTCTGCTGTCTGCTCCAGCCTGAAGACAAAATGACTGCCTGTCTGAAGACAGCAGACAGATGTCTCAGAGATGTAAATGCTCACCACCCTGAATCAAAGCCTCAGCATAGCTGAATATCCCACTGTATAGAGACAGTATTGACTATCTTTGTGTTTGTTTGCTTTTTGTGTAGGGGGTTGAAAATGCTAGTGATGTTTAAACACCTCTTTAGAGTCATTGCAAGATATTGTGCAAATGCAGTTATTTTTCCCTGGTAAGCAGGCATGAAATGCATATTTGCTTATCAGAATGAAACAGTTCCTGGGGAGGCCCTGATGTCTGTCAGGTGAATCATCTAATCTCCAGATTTAATGTATTGAATAGGGTAAATAAGTCACTTTTTGGAGATATCTAAATATACATTTCCCCAAGAGATTTTGAGTCTCTAGGGTAAAGAAATCATCCTTATATAAAGGCTGAGGTTTTATTTAAAAGATGATTACCTGAAAAAAATAATTATGATATAACCATGTAGTGCACACACTAAACAGACTTATTTCCAACATTCTTCCCTGTAAAAAGGCTTATTGCCAAGCTGCATCAGCCACCTAGGATTTAATAATCTGTCATAAGATGTTTCCCCCTCCCACTTAGGAGAAAAACAAAAGTAAAAATAAAACAGATACAAATTTCGCAGTCAACAAAATTGCCATACCTCTTAGGAATGTTTAAGTTATAATACAACCTGATAAAAATAATGAAATTAAAATGCGAAACCAACCCTCTGTCCTTAATTCCCCCCTTTGTGCTTTTCCTTATTATCATGCAGAAGAACTGTGCCATTTCTGCAGTGAATTTTTGTGACATTAAGCTTCCTTGCTGCATTTTCAAGATGACTTATTCTGGCTGTTAGCTCCTTCCAGAACTATTACAGTAAGTCATCTAGTCCATCTCTGCCATAGTGCAACTAATCCCTACTGCACATTTGCAAGACTAATCTAAATGTCCTGTGTGAGCTGGCTTTCTCTTTATCTTTGCTTTACCACTGCATTATTTTTGCAGCCTAGGAATATGTTTAAAAATATATTTAATCAGGACCTTTCCCCTGACTTCATTAATTTTGTACTAAAACAAGTGCTTGGTATTTCCCTGCAGCTGCACAATGTTCTTCAGTGTATTTTCCCTCCCAAAAGCTGACATCTGGAAATATTGTCCTGGAAGGACTGCCCAGCCTTTGACCTTGCTTTTGGGAAGAGTCCTTTACCCCTACTTTCCCCTTGCAAAGTTGTTATGCTTTGCCACCTGCTTGGGAATACCATGTCTTCAGTTTGTCTGTCTGGCTGACCTCCTTCACTTTACAGCACTGACAGGCTTAGTGTCAAAATCCAGCCAGGGTTTATTCTGCAGGTGGTTTAAGGTCACTCACTCCATCTCTTCTTGTTGTTATTTGCAGCTCCCACCTTGAAGATCCTGGCTGGATTTGAAAACACTTTGGATGACTTCATCTGAAAGCACGTGCCCTAGGTGCACGTTTTCCTCTGAAAATAACATTTAGGCTATTTTACCTTTCCAATCTCTCCCCAGGAAAGGGTATCTAGAGACCCAAACCAACTTTCTCCACCATGCCTCCTCAGCCCCAGCAGCAGTGTCCCTGCGGGGCCTCAGTTCTTCCCACGAAGCCCACAAGACAGAACGTTGGCAGGGTCTCCACGACAGGCTGGTGCCATGGTTTACAGGCTTGGAGTGAGGCACGGATGCTCAGCAAAGAATGTGCATGGCAGAGTCACAGCAAGACCAGGAGAAGCTTCCTGCCTTGCCCATTTTGGCGTGTAACCACTTGTCCAGGCCATTTGTTTCTCAATAAGCAAGGGATTTGTTGGCTGGCTCTCTGTTTTCTCAGTGATTTTTCCAGCCCACATCTGATTTTCCCAAGGTTGGGCAAGAGAATACAAGGAAGAAGCAGAGAAAGCTTTTTCAGAACTTTTATTTTCTTTGATGTATGACATGTAAATTATGAAGAACGCTAGTGGGAATATAGTTATTAAGCAGTATGACTTTATACAGCCAATTGTCAAGAAACAGATGATAGGGCATCACTGTAAAGTCCAGTCTACTGTTATGAAGCTGGGAATAAAATACAATATTTAGTAACAGCCTTTAACATTTCCTTTATTTTATTTCCTTAATCTTTAACTGTGATGTGAAACTGAGCAAGGAAGGAACTGCTTATTAGCCTTGCTAAGTGTACTGTTCATGGCAATTCTGAACAATTGTGCCAGCATCCAGAGGTCTGAACCAGGCACAGGCTGGTTTTGAGGAATGTGATGGAGCAGAGTCAAGCTGAAGTTCCTAAATATTGCCTGATTCTGAAAACAAGTGTCTGGAGCTCAGATTCTCCACTGTTTATATTTATATAATTTTCTTGATTTCATTGATAGTATAAATATTTAAATGCTAAGGACAGACATTTATATTGTTATCAATAGTATAATGGGGAAAGGATAATAAAAGATCTGGCCTCTCTGTCCTTACTTAGACAACTGAATATGGGGTCTTTTTCCTGTTTATTCTTATATCTTTTAGTGCTGAACAGACAAGAGTATTTAATAAACATTTTCGTCATCATTTACCCTTTCTAAAGAAAAGTAGCCTCCGCATTCTGCACGTGACTGAAGCAGAGACAGAGTCAGTGCCTATTTGCCTAGCATTCAGACAATAGAAGTGGGAGCTGGGCTGCTTTCTCTGACACAGGTGTGGAGTAGAACAAAATTAATTTCAGAAAACCAGTGCCAGAGAGCATGACAGGAGGGAATATCACCATTTTCCAGCCACTTCTGTTTACACTTGCATTGTGATCTGGGGCTAGTCTGTGTCTGGACAGGACCTGTAGGAAAGCTAGTAAAGATTTATTTTAAATGTATGGGTAAAATTGCATTACCTCACTCAGGTGACTTTAAAAAAGAAATTAAAATAGGCCTTAATTCTGTTTCATTTAATTCTCTTTCAATATAATGTGTTTTGCCTGATCTAATTTGAAGCTACACCTTAAATTATCTCAGCTTACCTTTCCTCAGCATCCTCCCATAGACAGGCCCTAATTTTGTTTTCTGTCTTGAAGCCATATTCCCCATGTAGGAGGGACCTAATCTTGTCTTCTAAGTCTTGAAGCCATGTTCTACCCTCTCTTCTTAGTGCAGCTGGGAGGTATCTTATTTCTGCAGTTTGCACGTTGCTCCCTGCCCTGCCGTCATGGGGTCAATATAACCAGCTCTTAAAAAGGCCAATGATATTAGCAGCTTTTGCCGATACAGAGTTACTTAAAAAACTGATGATTAAAAAGAAAGTGTGAAAGTACAGGCTGAGATAATAGTTCACAGAGTAAAGATGATGAAATGGTGGAGTAATTACAGCCTGCAAAATCAAAAGAACCCAAGGTAACCAGCTGTGGGACTTGTGGCAGTTTTATTAAGGCAGGGGACTGAAGAGAGGGTGTGAAGAGGGGCTTTTCAAAACTGTTTTCCTGGCACAAGGATGTGGAGGACCTGTGTTTGCACTTGGTGGCAGTGCTCTCCTGCCCTGTCAGCAGCCCCGCTGCCCGCGCTGTACTTCTGCTGCCTGCAGAAGGCACAGAGAGAGAGTGATGTCTCTGCACAACCCAAGGCTCATAACCTGCCTATTACTGTTTTCTTAATTAATTTTAAGTACTGTTCCTTTACTCTGATAGAGCTGTGCTGCTTTAGAGCTTTCGTTGCTGTCTAAAGGACTCCCTAAAGAGAAACGGAGGAAAGAAATTTCTGCAAATGGGTGAAAATGTTTGTATCTGTGTTATCAAGAGTCCCTTGAGAGTAAGGACAGATGGCAGAAGGAAAACAGCTGGGAGGTCTTAGGACCATACTTGATATTTAATTTTTGCCTGGGAAAGCACTGACCTTCATGGACTGGCCCTATTTTTTGCTCTTCTTCGTCCCTTTTCTTTCTTCTTCCTTTTTCCTTCCTTCTCTTCCTTTCTCCTTCCTTTTTCCCAAGCAGGCTGTATTCCTGGAAGGGAAATGCTGTACTTTCCTCACTCTTAGCTGGGACATGTTGAACATAAGGAAACCCACCGGCCTACAGCAAGCACTGATTGCCAAGGCACTTATTGACTGTCCTTCAGCTCTCCAAGAGGACAGCAGAACTGGTGCTGAAAGTCAGGTTCATTGAAAGGTTAGTTGTCAGTGACAGCACCAGAAACCAAAGATTGCTCTCAAATGAAGCTTTGGTCCTTCTGGGACTCACAAAATTACAAGGATTGAGTGTACTAGACCCAAGCTGTTGTCTCTCCTTCAATAAGACATCCACGGCACCACAGGTGTTGAGGGGGAAATAAAGTGTCCTTCAAATGGCCTGTGTCTTGTGTAATGTATGTAGTGTCCTGACTGACTGCTGGTAAGAGATGGGAGTCCTCTAGAATCTCGTTAGGGTGTGCTCACTGATGATCTTGCAGCACATGATAACACAGACCTGCTGACCACTCTGATCTACTCCAATAAAGAAGAATTAATGTGGTTTGGTCAAGTCTTACAATTTATTAGAAATGTTATCACATTAGATGTTCTTCTCAGTACTTTAGTCTTCATTCACATGACTTGCAGAAAAGCTCGTTTCTCTTCTTTTAAAGGGAATGTGTGGCTTTTCCTCTTTGTGTGGAACAGATCAAAAATGTGAAAAACAGAGGCTTTGATTGTAGGAAGCAAACTTCCTCCATTTGCCCAGGAAAATGGCAAGGCACATTAGCATCATGATTTTTGCAGGCCTCAGATGACCAGCAGTCAAGATTAGTGGAATGGTCTCTGCTTCAGCTTTACAGACCCATTTTTTGCATAACAAAATGTAATGTATGAGGCTCTGCAGTGGTTCCCTCAAGATACATTTGTTGGTAATGCACTGTGGTGGAAAGAACTATGTAATCAGAGAGTAATAATGCTGACATCAAAAAGGAAAAGGTGGATCAAATCTGACCATGTGTAAATACAGGATGGATGGAATAGGAAGCTTTGTAAAAATTAGAGAGAATCTGGAGATGTCCTTATCAAAGTGGCAGGAGAGAGGAATCAAATGGATTTTAAAATGAACTTGTCCCTGAAAAGAAGGTGAAATTCACCAGACCAGACACAGTGACACAGGACATCTCTTTATTTACTCAGATTTGGAGGCTGATTATGCATCATGTAAGTTCATAGTCCATTCTAGATGCAGACGTTAAATACTTGATACTCAAATGGGCCCAAAGCACAGAGATCATCTCTATAATGACACACAGTGAAAGGTGAGGCTTATGTGGTTTCTGTGGCTGCCTGGGGCAGGTCGTTCAGCAGCAAACATTGTTCATGGATTTATCTATCAGCAGAAATGAGCCTCATTGCTTTTACAGTTCAGTGGAGCTCCTGATCAACCCAATCCTGGTAATGAACAAAGGCTGTGAAATAATTTGTATCCTCTATTAGAGGCAAACAAGCAAGAACACCACTTAAGGAAGCAATGTAAATAATGAATGAGTAGAGAAATATGGCCCTTTCTGACAGAAATGATGCTGGTTTTAATTTGTGATTATGGCACCTAAAGTAATGGGCACATGAAATATGCATGGAGAGAAAGAACTAGGAAAAAAATCCCTGAAGAACCCAACCACAATCCCCTGGACTCTGACCAAAACTTGCAATGGGAAAAATGTAACAAGGCAAAAAGACAGCTCCAGTAGGAAGAGAAAATAATAAACACAGGAAAAATGCAGTGCACATATTTCTCTGATCCCTGCTACACTACTAGGAAATCAAAACACTTTTTAGGAAATGAGCTCAAAGTGTAAGATTGCCTAGTGAGAGAGTCTTTAGCATTTGGTATAAAGAAGTCAAATCTTTATGGAGGGAAAGATAGTGTTTCACTGTTGCTTGTGTATGGAAAGTCTGTTTAAAATATATGAATCCCTCTTTCAGGAGTCATGTAGGGTGGTTTTCCTCTAAATTTAAGAATAGCATGCCATGAATCAGAATAAAATAAGAATGTAGCCCATCATGAATATTCATCTGGAAACACAGGTTAGGTTTAGTTAAGTTTTATCTTGAATAACATTTTAGAAATTTGTAAATAAGGACTAAAGTGATTTTAACTTTCATAGTTGAAATTACTTGTTCCTGGACTTTTTAAAACCTAAAGAGTTTACAGGGCTGTTAATATGTCTGAATGTGATGGTAGGAAAGGGTAGGGCCCTTTGTTTTTAATTGAGATGCTGCACAATACTATCCCAAACCTGCAGTGATCAGAGTGATTACAGGATATTGCTTTTTGTCCTAGAACAAGAGTGCAAATATTTTATTTGAGCTTGACCATAGAACCTGGTTTCCCAAAGCAGCACATATAATTTTCATCTCAGGAAACAACAGACCAGCTCTTTCAGCAGTGCTTAGACTGGAATGGGATGCATGTGTTACATACTTGAATTTTAAACATGGATTTTTCTAAGTTAAGCTTTCCACAAAAGTGAAATGATACCATATATTTCACCCCAGGCCTTCTGCATTTATAACAAGACTCCTGTACTTTCTCTTCACAATGTGGCTAGAACACCCTTGTACATGTGTAACCTATGTATCAAAACCACATGTCCAAAGACGGTGTCTTACCCATCAAAATGTTTGTACTGGGTATGCATGGCCTGGTTTTAATACCAGTGGTGCTACATGGCTTCTGTGCTGGAAGCTTCCTCCACATCCAGCAGAGCCAATGCCTGGTAGCTCCAAAGACAGATGTTCTGCAAGGCCATATAGAAATGGTGGTAATGTCTCTGTGATAACAGATTTGAGAAGAAAGCAAAAAAAGTTATTGTGCTGATGTAATTATGGCCAGCAAAGAGTGGGGCGAGAACACGTGAGAGGAACAACCTGCCGACACCAAGTCAGTGAGGAGGATGGTGAGGAGGTGCTCCAGGTGCTGGACATGAGGTTCCCCTGCTGCCCATGGTGCAGGCCACGGTGAGGCAGCTGTGCCCCTGCAGCCCATGGAGGTCCACAGGGATGCAGAGATCCACCCTCACACTAGTGCAGGTGGATGCCGAGAGAAGGTTGTAAGCCCATGGAAGACCCTTGCAGAGAGGGGCTCTGCTCCCATGCTGGAGCAGATTGCCCTTGAAGGACTGCACCCTGTGGAAGAGTGGCCCACATTGCAGCAATTTTGAGAGGACTGTCACCCGTGGGATGGGCTCACACTGCAGCAGTCATGAGCAGTCACTGAGAGCTGTTGCTCATGAGATGGGCTCACATCAGAGAAGTTAGTGGAGAACTGTCTCCCTTGGGAGGGACCCCACAGTGCAGCAGGGGAATGGCCCCTCTCCCTGAGCAGTAGAAAAAGCCTCACCATAATCCCTATTTCCTGTCTCCCTCTGCTACTGGAGTAGGAGGAAGATTTGAGAAGGAGAAAGGGCTGGGGAGGGGGAGGGGGATAAGGAAGGTTTTTAAGAACTTATTTCACTTCTCATTATCCTGCTCTGATTTTGTCAGTAAAAAATTCACTTTGTATCTCTGAGTTGGGTCTGTTTTGCCCTGATGATATTTGATGAGTGATCTCTCCCAGTCCTTATCTCAACCTATGAACCCTTATTTATTTATTTATTTTAATCCCCTGTCCAGCTCTGGAGGGGAGTAAGAGAGTGGCTTTGGTGGGTGCCTGGCATCTGGCCAGTGTCAACCCTCTACCATGTTATAGTTATCAATCCTGGAGAGGCTGTACTGGAAATTGTTTGGTCATGCAAAATGAAAGATAATAGTCCCTACAGAGATGAAAGTTTACTGGAAAGAGAAGAATCCCCACTACATAACAAGAAGAAAGTCAGAGACAAAACTTTCTAAGGATAAGGACAGGCAAGGAGTAGATGTCCTGGTTATTGAGCATCCATCTCTGTGACGCTAGATAAATATCAGAGTGCAACTTCTGTCCAACATGACTTTGGCACAGACAATTCTTCAGGATCATGGCATTAACAAGCATATGGGCAGAAGATGAAGAAGGAAGCTGCTTGAGGTCTCTTTCAGTTCCACTGGTTCAGTGAGCTAATGGGATTACCCCATGTTTTGAGAGTTCATGGAAATATTCAAATTGTGGACTTGCTCTAGAAATACTCATCAGAATTAATAATACATCTCTGTTAGAAGGGTCATGCACAGTGTCCGGCTTCCATGGTGTACAGGGGTCTTTGTACAAATCCTCAGTATATTTTCTTCCTCCTTGGCTGAAAGATTTTGTCTGTGCCAACAGGAAAATTATCAGTCAAGAGTGAGAAGAGCTGTGCTGGAAGCAAGAAAGCACAGGTGGGAGAAGGGTTCAAGTCTGGGCTTCACTGGGAACTTCAGCTGTCCTGGCAGGAAAAAGTGAAATTGTTCCTTTGTGTTTTGTTTATGTGCCTAAAAATGCATTTGAGAATGCATCTTTTTTTTTCATTTTTTTTTCTCAAAGAGTATCTTAAGTATTCATGAATTATTTTGTCAATTTTTTTTCAGCTAAATGTTCTCTACAAGTCCCATCTGATTCTGCTCAGAAGTCTGGTCACTCAAAACATTAATTTTCCAGAGAATTCACTGAAAAGAAAAAAAAGAAAGAAGGCCCATCTCTAATGACAAAACAATTTCTCTGCAAGAACTTCTTCATGGATGACACCAGAATTTACTGTTAATGTCTTTGGGTCAGATCCTTGCATGATACAATTTGGAATATACCTTTGTGTAACTCAGTCTTTCTCTTTCAATTGATGCTTCCGAGATTTTTTATGAAGTGCCTTCATTTGCACAAAAAAAGTAGTGAGGCTATGGCCATGCCAAAATGTAGCAACAGGATCCAGGCTGGGATCCTCAGCAGGTGTAAGTCAGTCTATCTCCATGATTTAAATAGTTTATATAGGGCTTAGCTGGCATGAACTGCATATGCATTTCAGCAAGTACAAAGGAAGGGCTCATCGTTCCTCTGGAAGGACTCCACATCAGGTATTTCTCATGCTCACCTGTTTCTTTCTCCAAAACTGCCCACAAAACCCAGTCTGTGACATTCAGTAGGTGCTGGATGACAAGCATGGTAGCAGAAAAGCTTCAGCAGGCCTAAGATTCACTGTGTAGGTAAAGCAGGACTGTAAAGAAGTGCCCTTTCCAAGACTCTGATGGTAAACATAAACAGGCAAAACTGTTCTTTGCTGGCATGCTGGCTTTGACTGTGGATTTCCTACTCAAGGGCCTTTTGAGCACAAGGCAGCATAAATGAAAATATACCAAACTACTGGTAGAAATGTACATGCCCCTTAGCTGTTATTCAGAACATTGAATTATGTACAATGAGCAGAGATCAGATCTTACAATGGCAAATACATATACCATGTGCAAGTATACCACTTAATATCTCTTGGTCTGAAAAGCTAAACAGGTATGTTACATTTTATTGTCCAGAAAACCAAACACTGTCCCCCAGCGTGTAGGACCATAACTTTTGTTGCATTGTGCTCTGCAGGAATCCTGAACTTCAAGAAAACCTTGAGAATTGTTTCTCAGCAAGTCCCAGGTTTACAGTAAAAGCAACAAAGCTAAGTGACAGAAAGAAAAAGTGCAACTGTCATGACAGAATGGACATTGTTTTCAAAAGAAAAGCAGCTTTCTCTGTTCCAGGGCTTTTGCTCTACTTTGTTTGCACTCAGCTGTGCTGTAGTGCAAAATGGTAGACTCAAGATAAAAGCCAGCATTCAGTGCAAAAAGAACTTCTTAACCTTTGCTAGCAGCCAGTGATGAATTTGCAGAAACCTTCCAGATCCTTTCCAAATGGGACCAGGTTTGGGCTAGATCTGCTTTGAAAATTGTTGCAGTGCTGCCTTGGTCCCTTTCAGGTGCATTTGAAAAAATAGGTAATCTGGGATTCATAATGCCAGTCTGGTAAGTAAGACATCCTCAAGAAGCCCTCCTATTACACCTCTAACTTTTCAAGTTGAACAACATCCTCCATAGCAATAAATTTCCACTGTCCCACCATCCACTGTGATAAAAAAAAAACAAACCCTAATGTAGAAAAATTTTCTCTCCTGGCAAGTAATAAAGAGTTAAAGCCAATGAAGGGTTTTTTAATGGGGGTCTGTCTGTTTTGTGGTGTTAGAGTAATCCTGCCAAGGAAGACTATAGTTCTGGAGGGCCGAGACTTGTGAGCTACGCAAAATGTCTTAAAAATATCTGGAGTGGATTCCCTTTTCTTGCGCAAGATGAACAGGCAGTATAGTAGATTTTGTGCTGTTAGTAAAAGTCAGCTCTGCTGGAGGGTCTGATGTCTGCAAATTCTTAAATATTAACAGGACCACCATCTCTCCATTAC